>AYEL01087638.1:0-15485 GCA_000484575.1 Olivierus martensii
TATTAACATAGTTGTAAGTCTTTTACTAACTTAAAATAAGTTCCCTCTTCTCATACTTTCTAGATATATTACTAACACAGTTCTAGATTTCTAATAACATAGTTTTAAATTTATTTTAGTTAGAAAAATTAATTTTTCTACTAACATAGTTCTAAGCTTCTACCTAACATGAAATGGGTTACTTTCACACACGTCATCACATAGGTTAAGTTGGAAAGGTTCTTTGTTTTTTCTACATTTTGCATTTAATTTTGGCCCAGAACGGCTCCCTTAGTACTCTATTTGAGTGGAAAGGGGCAATCAAAATTTAGCCACCAAGCTTACAAATACAAAAGAAAAAGAAAAGGCATCGGCAAATGTTGCTCGGCTGGACGTGTAAATTTTGCAGTTTTTATTTTTAATAATTTAATATTGTTCAATAAAAGCTTTAATCACAGCACTACAAAATATATATAACATTAATTTATACAAAAAAATTTTTTATTTATAACGATACTTTTCTACTTTTAGATGCAGCATATTTAACACCCCTACTAAATGTTACTCTATTATGTCAGATATCGTTATTACGTTGCGTTTGATTGAAAGATTCTTTGAATTTTGTTACATTATATCTAAATTCGAATCGTATTCATGTTATAAATCTATCGGGTTAATTGTACGGGTATTCTTGGATTCAGAAACATTCTTGTAGTGTATAAATCTTGTTAAAAATAGTAATTCATGTTTAATTTTTTTATACGATCGTAAAATAAGGGACTCCGATCATAAAATAAGGGGTTGCGGGGCCTGAGGCGGCCGCCTCCACCGCCTGTGCGAAAATCCCTCTGATTTTCCACAATGGTTTCTTTACATAACTATATGCAAGGTAATGACAATCTGAACATAGTATTCCTAATAAGAAAAGATTTAATTGATATTTATCAGAGGTGATTAAAATAGTTATTGTTCACTACAAATACAATCTGAGCCATATGATACAATAATTGAATTTTATTGTATTACAGTGCTCAAAGGAATCATCGAATGTTTTCCGGAGTCCGAAATGTTTTTCGGAACCGGAGTCATCGAAGTTTTTCTTCGATGAATGTCGCTAGGAGACTATTTAAAATGGCGTCAGCGAAGGCTTTAATTAAACGTTTATATATATTTTTATATATAAACATTTAATACGTTTATTACGCCAGGCCCCTGGACGTAATAATCATTTATTTTTTATATATAAAATATTTACAGAGTATCCATGATTATAAATTTATATTAAATATGATTTTTCACGATGTCATGATTTAAACGTGGAATATTAACTGATGTGGATTTTTAATTAAATTTTTATTAGATATATCATTTTAAGAAAAAAAAACAACATATCTGCACTGATGTTCTTGAAAGATGAAAATGTTCTTTGAAGGATGCATCAGTATAGCGATGAATGATATAAATATAATTTTTTATTTTTTATTTTGATATAAATATAATTTTTTATTTTTTCTCTTTATTTTCATATAACGGCAATAAGTGAATAATCATGTCATTATCTTTCTTATAAAAAGCTGTAGTAGTATTTAGTTCGCTAAGGATAGTCTATTTCAAGATAACCTGACAGTAAATCACTACCATTGTTGTGGGTATTTCTACACAAAGGAAAATAGTCCCTATTAGTTAAATTTAGTATTAATATTTTAAAATATAAAAATGATATATTATCCTATAATTTGTTGTTTTGGGAAATAAAATATCGAAATATTAAATTATTGAGTTGATTTAAAAATATATTTTTTAAAATCACGTGACAAAATTTAACGAAGTATTATTGTTATTTACAAATCGCGTATGAATACAATGTTACCTTTGGTGGTTCGGCTATCAGGTTATCTTGAAACAGACTATAGTATAGAAGCTATAGAATAGACTTCTTTCGACGCCATTTTTTCAACGAATTCAACAAAGTGTTCCGAAACGAGGTAAAACATCGACTTTTGTCGTTGCAAGTGCTTTAAGCAAAACGTTGAGTTTAGGAACGTAGCCTATTTCTACCTTCCGCAATCCTCCTTCATTTGCAGGGAAATGGGATCTTCCAGCAATATCCTGCAAGTCACATATTCCATGCTTCAACACTGTTTGATTTCTCCAAAATCGGGTCCAAGTTCTGGACTGAGTTCTAAATTCGCCGGATTTCAACCCAATCGAGGACTTTTGGCATGTCCTCAAAAATGAGATACGAAAATGCAATCCTTGAGCAAAAGATTAGCTGAAGATGGTTCAAAAAGCACGGGCCAACATTCTATAAGACCTTTGTTGCGTCTACATCAAATTGATGCTTAGGCGTGATGCCGACATGTATGCTGAAAAAGGATCCACGAAGTGATGATTGCACGCAAGAGCTGTGTCCCTAAAAAAGATTCTTGATCTCTATGCGGAAAGCATGAAGACCAATAATGGAATCTAAAGCAGCATTTCTATCGCAGCTTAACATCAAATAGCACTCTTCATGCATTTTGTTAAGCGTAAAACTATTATGTAAAGCTTAATGTGTAAATTTATTGCCTCTGGGATTTTTGGAGGAGGAATTGCAGCATATATTGAGATGCCTATTCCAGTGTTGTAAATCGTAGTTCAAGTGGGGTATTTTGTTAAGCAAAAATATTTCTTTACAAACTCAAACGAATTTGCTTCTCTTACCGTTTATAACAACTATGCATGGGGTGCACGTACAGTACACTTATTGACATGGGGGAAATATTTAGATTTAAAACAATTTTCGCTGCCATTTTTGTCAGATGTCATCTTTTTTCATGATTTATCTAATTTTCTTGTAACAATATTTAGCATTTTAAAAATTTTGTATACTAATATTTTTTAGCCGTAAACAGTAGTTATTTACGGTTATTGTTGAGCATATTATTAAAATACGCTTACAGTTATTACATAATATATACATAATATTCATTTTGATATCATATATATTAACCATCTAATTCAATAAATTATCTACTTTGGTTCCTATATGACCATGTTTGAGAGATCCAACCAAACATCTTTGAATCCAACACTTAACTTGACAACATTTAAAATGTAGGCACGTGTCTAAAAGTGCGATTTTTGAATTATGCATTTAGTTGTCTGTACTGTTGCACAAATTTTCTATTGTATGAAATTAATCATGCTTTAAGTGCTAAATAAGTTCAATTATAAAATCTGAAACTCTAAATTAAAGAAAATTATGTCATTAGGTATTAGCTTAAATAGGGCGCATGCAAGGTTAGTAGAAGGATAAGGTTGCCTCAAAGTTGTTTGTTTACATTTTGATGTGCAAGGGTCGTCTCTTAAATTGCTGCTGATAGTTTGTTAGAGAATGTTTCTCGGCAATTTGCAAGACTTTTATCAATTATTTTTTCTATATATTTAGTTACAGTTGTTAATAAAAATGTCTGGTAGTTCAGATTCATTTTGTGCAGTTGCTGATTGCAACAATTCTTCACGTAAGAAAAAAAAGGAAGGAAGATATGATCTTTCATTCCACAGGTGAGTGAAGTGACTTGATTATTTGATTGATTGTTAATTTATACCAGTTAGTACTGTTGATGACTATTAAATATAACAACGTTTTATGTAATAGCAACTAAATTAGATTAAAAAAGTACTGAATGTAATTGAAAGTTAGAAATAGCATATTATAATATTGAATTTGGAAAATTTTTGACAAAGTATTATTTTTTGTAAAGGTTTCCAAAAAATTCTGCTATTAAAAGTGAATGGGTTCGAGCTTGCAGAAGAAGTGACAAATGGAATCCTAATACTAGTTTCATTTGTTCTGACCATTTTAAGTCATCTGACTTCAAAAGAGATTTACAGGCAGAACTCTTAAAATATACTCCAAGGCGGAAATTTCTATTGCAAAATGCCATACCCACTGAAAAATTACCAATAAATATTTATGCACCTAAGACACTATCTGGAGTACAAAGGCTACAAAGAGAGAAATCTAAGAAAGCAAAAGCTGTAAGTAATGAATTATGCAGATTTAATAATTTTAAATGCATGCTAAAATTTATTGCATAAGAGTGCTGAATCTGTTAAATACTCTTAACACAAAAATATTAATGTTTCAGATTCAACAAGAAATACTAGGTAGTGTTCTTCAGTGTTCCTCTACAGATCATATTGATCCTCCTGAAAACACAGAGAATCTAAATAAACCTGATTATCATCTTCTATATAATGAAATAAAGAGAAAGTATGTATTACTTGATCAACAATATAAGCAATCCTGTTTAGAATTATCTGCAATCAAAGCTGAACTCAAAAGAAAAAATACTATTGTCAGACAGCAGTTATTGAAACAAAATGCTAGATTTAAATTAAGATTGAAGAAAGAAAGAGAAATAAGAAAAGAAAAGGAAATGTGTATCAAAAAGTTACAAAAAAATGAAAAGGAAATATCTAAAGTATCTATTAGAACTATTTTAAGTAAGATGTTTACTGAAAATGAAATAAAATTAATATCTGGAAAACAGACCAGAGTAAACTGGACTTCTGAAGAAATCTCAAAAGCATTTACATTAAGATATTTGAGTCAGAGAGCTTATCTTTATGTCAGAAATAATTTGAAATACCCTCTTCCTGGTAGGTAACTGAATTTTCTGTAAATTATTTTTTCATTGTTGGTATATGTTTATATGAATAGTCTAAACTTATTTGCTTCTGGTTACTACTTCATAATTGCTGATTCTAATTATTTTTTGTTCATATTGGAGTCTTAATGGATACAAAAGATAAAAATAAAATTTTATTTGACCAACGTGAATCTCAATGTAAGCAGAAAGATAACCATGGACAACTGTTGGTGAATTGGGCTGTTTCACATGGTCTTTTTATTTTGAATGGTCGATTTTCTTCTGATTTCCCAGCTAATATCACCTTTTTTTCAAAGAATGGTGTTTCAGTTGTTGATTTTGGATTACTTAGTGCGACACTTATTCCGTATTTATTTGAATTTCGTATTATGAATGTAATACTTTCCGATCATTTTCCGATATGTATAAGTTTACATAGGAAAATACTTGATAATAATTGTAATCCTTTAAATGATACTAATAATAGTTATGAACAGTACAGATGGAATGTTTCCAGTCAAGAAAAATTTTGGGTTTGTTTTTTCTGTAAAATTGAAGAATATGGCTTGTATAACAAATTTATTTCTTTTGATGAGTTTGTTGATAAGAAATCTTTTAATGAAGTTTATATTTATAGTTCTCTATATTCTGAGGTTTTAAAATGTTACAGATGTGCTGCTACTCAGGTCAATTTTAAAAAGCAATGTATATTCGATCGGATTGATTAGTAATCAATCCGTCAATTAGTTGATTAAACGATTTATCAAAGTTAGTAGTGTGATACTAGTATGAATGTTTTCGTGCGGATAGAGGAAAACAGACGACTAGTGACGTCAAAATAGCGGCCAATCAGGATGCGTATATTTTGCGGCTTTGTTGACAGACTTTGAGGCAACCTTCTTGGGGCGCATGTATATAAGGATGACTAGATAATTGAGAAATCCTGTAGAGCAGCGTTTCCCAAACTATGTTCCGTGGAAGATCTATAAGTGTTCCGTAAAAAATTATGAAAATTAATATAAATTTCGTAGACTTAATTAAAATACTGTGCCAAATTGAAGCTGGAGTTGCTAGTTTATTTTACATAATTACAATTTGATAAAAAATGTTTGTTCTGCCTAATTTATTATTGCTATTAATATCTACCTATACTATAAAATAATCAGTGTTCCGTAAAAATTTCTTGATTTGTGAAGTATTCCGTCACAGAAAAAGTTTGGGAAACACTGTGGTTGTAGAGAATAGAAAGGAACACAAATTAATTTTCTTGTTAATGAAGTAGTTTTATGCATGTAAAGCAGCAATCATAAGATTAGATAATATCTAAGCAAAATAAAACTTTTATAGTTATATATCAATAAATACAATATTACTCTCTCTCGTTCTCTTTCTGAAGTCCATTTTAAGATCAAAAATTTTAGCCAACGGACCACCTCTAAAAAAAAAAATACTGCACAAATGCTGTTATATTAAGTATTGTGAAAGCATATACTTTATAGAATTTTCACAAAAATATAAATTTCATTCATTAGAAAAATTTTCTCATTAAACAAATTTTAATATGTTTTAAAATAATTTAACAGAATAATAATATAGGAGAACTAAAAGTAGATGTCGCAGTTATCGGATATGTATGTTGTCATGGTAACAGAGCGGATAAAAGTTAAACAAAAGTTTAGACGAGAAAGAAAGGTAGATTAACATTGGATCGAAAATATATGATAAAGCGAGAAGGTAATTAATGTTTTATGAAAACTCAACTTAAAAATAAAAAAAATTGTTAGCATTCTCGTTTAGAGAGCGTGGTTATCAAGGATCTTTTGTGGTTATTAAGAATTCTCTTAGTTTATTCGTTTTAATTTTAATAGAATGTTATTGTTATGTCTGATTATTAAAGAATTAATGTGATAGTTTTCTAGAACGATATAAAAGGATAAACTTTAAACAGTTTCTATATTTGTATTTTTGCTAATATGTCACTAACAGCTTTAATGTGTTTTGAATCCACGTTAGTTGGCCAATTGGTTAAAAAACACTGATTCAAACTGTTGGTTGTGACATTTCAAAAATCGAGTTTCTGATTTTTATTTTCCATAGAAATATTGAGAGGGGATGCAAAAACCGATAAAATTGAAAATTCAAACTTAATGATTTTTCTGTTTCTGACAAATCAATTTTTCCCAGTTGACTTTGCATTATATTTAAAATTATCAAATTAGTTTCAAGTTCATAAATAATATGTCGGATATTTGAATGAAAAAATTTCTATTTGAAATAAATTTACAATCTCTGAAGGATTAAAAAATAATAATAATACACTAGACTTATTTTTTTTTTTAAATTCTGGAATTAGTAGGCTTTTCAACATTCATAAGATGGAAAATAATTCTATAAAAAGTTATTCTGTTTAAAAATGGAATGACTTCCATTAAGAAAAATGTAATTCTTCATAATTCACCATTTTTGAAAAAATAAATATTTTTTAATTGTGTTTAAAATTAAATTTAAAAATTGAAATTAAAAAAAAAAAATTGAAGAAAACTGTTTACTCTTGTCACATTTTCATATTTGAATTTATTTTCAACTTTTATATTGAAAATAAATACAACTGCTTAGGAACTAATGAATTTTCAATAAAAAAAAAATTAATAATGCAAAGCTTCCAAATATATATATTTTTAATATAAATAATAATTTTTGTATTTCAATTTAAGTTGAATAATCTTTTTGCACAAACTAATAATTTTTACCTTAATTAGTCCTATAATAGTATATTATTTTATCTTTTTTTATCATTTAATATTTGTAATAGTGAAAGCTTGTTTTAGTAACAAGTTTATTATTGATATTGAAAATTTTTTTCTTCTTTCATTCAAAAACTTTTTATAAGGATAGATACAGTGTATTGTTATTTCATATAAGGATATTTTCTGACTTATACTGTATATTAGTAATATTCCTAAAGGATAAGCATAAATTGAATTTACATAAATTATTATAGTTAAATTAAAGAAGTTTTATGCACTTTACCTTTTCAAGAAAAATGATAAAAGTAAAAAAAAAGTGTGATTTTTAGAATAACACAAAAACAAATTATACAATTATTTATATATCTTTTGTGGTTATTAAGAATTTCGTTTCATAAAATGTTCATATCAGCAAAAAAATATTAAATTTGGATTACCAACATATTTATTATTCAGCAAAACTGAAACTAAAAGTAGTTCTAATTTTCATTTTACATTATTGATAACATCATGCAATTTTGACTTTTATCATTTTTTTGAGAAGAGATATATATATATATATATCCTATTTCTGGCTGGGAAAACATAACAGGCCTATCAGGATTATGTCAAATCCTAATACAATTCATATGAACAATTTACAACATATAACAGTTATTATGATATAACTTTACTATTGATGATCAATTATCAATAGTAATTTAAAGACCATTATAATGATCTCATAATTTTACTATTAAATATTTTCATACTAAAATTGGAAAATTTTATTGAAATTAATATTTTCTGTTATTATTATGGAAATAGAATTTGTATAACTCAGATTGAATAAGTTGGAGAGTATCTATATACCATTTTCTTAAGTAATAATCAAATAGGAAAAATTAAATTGATTTGAGATTATTGTAAGAATTTGAATGGATTTATTTAGAAATATTTTTATATCATTAATATGGTATAAGAAATTATTAAATAACTACAAATATTTGAAAATATAATTTTGACAAAATTTTTTGATTTATTATATTTATGTAAAAATCAATATTATGTAAATAATGATCACATGTTGAAAACAAAAAGTGATTTTTATGAATTAACTTCCAAGTGAACTTTTGAGGAATAAATAAAAAGGATTATCACTATATAAATTGTTAACTGTATAGTTCAAAAAAAATTTTAAAGCATTCTAATTCATATTAAAAAAGATATACTGTATGATGTTATATAGCAAATAATTTATAACTATCATATTAAATTTATTTATTAAGTCATACATTTTTATCATATATGATTTTAGAAATGTGAGCTTAACATATAATTAAGGAACAGGTTGTTTAAGCATTATTATAATTATTATTATTTAGTCTGTTATTAAAGGTAATAATTACTTCTTATTAGCAAATTTACTGTAGTTAATGTGTTTATCAAAGATTACAAATTATTATTGAAGATGATTATTAAAGTACTATTTTTTTTGGAAAAAAGCAATTATGTACTATTAAATTCTATAATTCCCTGATGATCAATTATAAATTTGTTTTTTTTTTATTGCTCAAATATATGAAAACCAATAAGATTTATGTAGGTGTAGTTCATACAGTTATTATTGATCTTAAAAAAAATTTTATTAAAATAATTTAATTTATCCAAGGGTGGGGTACAATCATTTATCATGAGATAGTATCTTTATAGTTTGCAATATATAAACTATACTATAATAATTATTATTCATTGCATAACTATTAAAACTTATTTAATGTTGTGTTGCATTTTTATATCAAATTTAGCTTTGAATTGTAACTTTAGAATAAAATTCATATTTTCAATATAGAATCAACAGTTTAATAAATACATAATTTGATTATTCTATAGTTATTTAAAGTTATATTATTTAATTGAATTTAGATATTCATAATGTTATTTTGAGAGCTACTGCATATTAATTCAAAAATCAATTCAGTAAAATTTAAGTATTACTGAAAATTTTGCAAAAAGTTAAAAATAATTTTTTATAAGTAATTTAAGTTAAACTTTTTAAATTAAAATATTTTTTATTTAATAACAATTAAAATAAAAAAAAAAGTAAAAATGAAAAAGTATTTAATATTTAATTCTATTAATATAATAATATTAAAAATTAATATAATATATATATATAAATATTTTAAGCTAAATATCAAGAATAAATAGAAAAATATGCTTAGATAATTTATTATTATTGCTATTTGAATGTTTTAAATTTTATATATTGTAATGAAGTCAATAATAAATACTAAAAGGAATTTTAAGCATTAATATTTAAATATATTTATGCATTAATATTTTGTTTATACAATATTTAATGATTATCATTATTTAATTTTTAGTTTTTATTAATTTATATTTAGAATTGCATTTTATATTCATATACTGTATATCCTATATATAAGATGATAAAAATTAATAATATAGAAAGTTATAGCATATTCTATACTGTATTTTACTATTTGAATCATTCAATAATTAATATCTTAAGAGAGATGCATCACTAACAATAACAAAATAAAACCTAGATAAAATTTTTTTTCTGTTGAGCTACATAATAGCTTAGACTATCTCATATTGATTTGCTTCGTTGTATATAAAATATTTTTAGAATTGCGTTATCGAAGATTAAATTATTTTTATTTTATCTTTGAAATAATTAATAGTTGCATTCTTGTTTTTTTGAATCTCTTATTGTTTTTGTAGAAATAAATTTTAAAGTCTAAA
Organism: Olivierus martensii; assembly: GCA_000484575.1. NCBI lineage: Eukaryota > Metazoa > Arthropoda > Arachnida > Scorpiones > Buthidae > Olivierus > Olivierus martensii. The sequence continues at coordinate 10,115 of AYEL01087638.1, forward strand.
ATGATTTATAAAGAATTCAATTGATAGTATAATGTATAAAAAAAAAAAATAATTTTTATAATTTTATATTTATAATTTTATATTTAATTTTAAACTAACTTATTTTATTTAAATTATCTGTTAAATTAATGATAAAATTTATTTAAAAAAACAATTCCAAAAATAGTATTATATTAACAATATGTAATTATCTTACGTGAAATTCTATCAACTTTTGATAAATTTCTAAACTAGTTTGTTTTTTTAGTTGATATATATTGTATATATAAAAAAGTTTTAAATAAAAAATTCATTTTCAAAAATAGATTCTATTGGTCATAAAAAGTGAATAAGTTTTATTCTTGAATATTTTCAATTTTTAATTAATTTTCAATTAATTCAATTAGATGATAAAATAATTATCTAATTAATAATCTAAATATTAAAAATATTTACATTATTAATTGAAAATAATTAATCAACATATATAATAATTGATAGTTTAAACTTAATATTATTTTACAGTGAATATAGTTAATTAAATAAATATAATTTATTATTATTTCATAATAATAATTGCTATAATATAAGTGATTACCAATTTATGATCTTCATTTAAATCTGTTATTTTTTATGTTATACTTTTTGTAAACCTAAATAAGAAATGAAATTAGTTTGATTAATTAAACCTTGCTACATATATTATATTTAGATTACTCATTTATGTTTACAATTTTGTTTGTTTCATACTTTTAAATGTATTCTAATATCAATCATTAAAAATAATTATGCAATATTTTAAGCAATTTTTAAATTAACAATTAGAGATTTTGATGTCGATTTATTTAGTAAAATTTTATATACAGTATTAATATAGTATTAAGAATTTATTACTATCATAATATAGCTAATTATTTTATATTAGAATAATAATAAAATGTAATATAAAATACAGATAATTCTAACATACAATGAAGTTTAGTTTCAAACTTCATTGTTGTATTCAGAATGATCAAAAGTTATAAATGTCCAAAATGTATGGATTTTTTGCTACTAATGCTTACTAGAACACTATACATTGTTTTAATAAACATTAAAAAAATACAAAACTACAAGAACTACCCACAAAAAAAGGATTCTTTCCATTTATCAAACCATTGGGTCAGGGACTCAAACCCATGGAAATAGGTTGACCAATTACAGAATTTACTGTTACATCATCATTGTAAATCAAGGACTACCTATATATAATTTGTTTAGTATTGAACTGATATATAATTTCTTTATTTTTGATAAATCACAAAAGATGTCTTTGCCATTTTCAAAAAAAAATTGCTCCATCTCTGCCTAGTTTAAAGCCTGTCATATAATTAGCATTTTGTATATTTAAATAATAATAATAAATAAAAAAAAATCATTTTTATGTAATATTTTATTAAATATACTTATTTAATCATTTATTATTATTTTTTAGAATCAAGTTCTCAAGGGATATGTAATTTTTTAATTATGTGTAAATATATGTAAATATATTTCAAAAGTTCATATAGAATTTCTAATGGAGAATTTATCAAGTGATGAAAATGGTAAGTATAAATTTATTTTATTCAGATAAAATTTATAACACATTCATATATGAAAGATATAATAAATAATAATGCATAAACTTTTAAGCCAAAGTCAGTAGTTTACTTTTTTTTTTATTTTGAAGTGATTGTTCAAAAATATTGTTTATCTGCAGTTTTGTATGGGTAAAATAATAATTTACATTATTAAAGCTATAATCCAAAAATCTAGAATTCAGTACAAAAAAATGTAATCTCAAAATTAAATTTCCAGATCCTGAATTATTCAAAGGTGAAAATTTAGAAAAACTCTTTAAGACATTTTTCAAATATTCATATGAAAATTTTATTCATATATTTCATATAATTTATATGTTTATAAATTTTTATAAACATTTTATTATTTTGTTACAGAACTAGTTTTTAACTGTTACTATTATTTTTATTATTATAAAATTTGAAATTATTTGCAATTGTTTGTTATAACAACTTATATAAATTCTTTAATACATTCAAGTATATAAGTTTTCTGCCTTTATAAAAAATATTATTTATTTTTATTTTATTTAGAAAATGTAGTTCCATTGAAACCTTGTTCAATTTGTGGTAGAACTTTTCGTCCTGATGCTCTTGTAAGGTTTGCTTTTAAAATTAACTGATAATTTTTATTTTAATGCTAGTAAATATACTTTTGATAATTAAAATAGTATAAAATTTGTATAAGAATTATTAATATGAAATTAGAATTTAGAATAAAAATAATTTCCTCTATTGTTAATAATATGTGATTTGACTTTTGATCTTTTAGGAACGTCATGAAAGCATCTGTAAAAAAACTTCATTGAAAAAGAGGAAAGTATTTGATTCATCAAAGCAGCGAGCTGATGGAACAGAAATAAAATCTGTTCCAATTACAACTGAAGTTAAAGTAATTATTTGTTGATGTTATAATGCTTGAATTTTAACTTAATCAAAAAACTAGATATTAATCAATTATTATCAAAGAAGAAACAAATTGTTATATTCAAATAAATCTATTTAATTTAAAACTTAACTGAAAAAATTTAAGTTTTGAATTAAATAGACTTATCTATTCATAAAACATTAATAATCAGATAAAATTAATTATTAAATGGGTTTTCTTCTGAAATTATATCTTTAGCAAAATCACGATAAACTATATATTATCCATTATTTTCTGATTATGATAGAGTCAATCAAAGAAGAAATGTGGATTATTTATCTCCAAATCACAGGTTGAAATCAATTTCTTTTAATAATATGATTAATTCCATTGCTTGAGTGGCTAGATGATTTTTATGAAAAATTATTAAATAAAAAATTTTTCAATATATATTAAATGTGTGATGAATTTTTAGAAAGAGCCAAAAGTGAAAAAATCAAATTGGCGAGATAAACATGAAGAATTTGTTAAAAATATTCGCATGGCCAAAGGAGAAGTTGTGCAGGAAACAGCTCAACCAAAAAAAAATATACCCTCAGGTATATTTTTTTATTATGTTTAATATTATATTCCGTAAAATGACATAAATCGTCTGTAATATTTTATTTTTAATATAATAATATAATAATAATAATTTTAAATTTATTGACAATAGTTTTAATATTCTGATTGTTGTTGCATATTACTGTGAGATAAACTAAAAATATATTATTTTTCAAAAATGTAAATAATATAAAATAACTTTTAATGCAATATGTATTTAAAAAAAAATTCAAAAACAATTCATGCATTCATAATATGTATATACATTCAAATGGAATCTTTATATGATTATTTTTATAAATATTTATAAACAGGCATACCTCACTTTACAACATTTCACTAATACAATACTCAATTATATTCCATGTCTTTATTTTATATTTTAAAATGAAAATTATCTGCAAAATAATACTTAGAATATATATATATAAAACATAAATTAGAATATAGATGGGTCAGGCCCAGAGTCATCATGATAAACTGTGAGATTGGAATCAAATCTGGATCCTCCAAAGTGATATGCAAATATTTTAAAACATGGCCATCTGGCCACATTTTTTTAAAACTAGCACTATTGTGCACTTAATGAATAATAGTATAAATGATTTTAGGCTTTTATATGCATTAGCAAATAGAAAAAGGCTGTGATTCACTTTACAGTGGTGATCTGGAACATAACTACCACAATAATGAGATATGTTTGTATAATTATACAAAGATTCTAATTCTATTTTATATATTTATAATCTCAAGTTTGAAAAAAGAATATAGAATTATTCAGAATACATGTATCAAATATTTTAATATAAACAAGATATTTCATAAAAATAGTAGTAAAAATTTATTAAGTTTTATTTAAAATTTTAATTACAATTATTTGCTTCATTAAAATTAAATGTTAAAAAAAATACTATTTTTACATTAATATAAATATAGTAGCATTTAAAGAATAATAATTATATAATTATATTTTATAACATCACTTTATTTATAATATATATTTAAATGAGCAATTTGATGAATTGCAGATTACATTGAATGTCCAAGTTGCAACAGGCATTTTAATCAAAAAGCTGCAGAAAGGCATATTTCTTGGTGTCAGTCTAAATCTCAAATTCCAAAAAGTTCTGTTAGTAAAGAAGCAAAAGAAAGGTTACAAGCAAGAACCAAAGTAATTAAATTTATATTATTCGTAGTTCATTTTAGTTTAAAATGTTTGGCATTCATAAATAATTCATATTATCAATCTAGTATTTTTATATAGAATAGAATTATTAATTGGCTACTATAATACCAAATATAATATAATATATTATATATACTATAATATCAAAAGATTTAAATACAGCTAGTCCTCAACTTATGTAAGGATTGTTTTTTGTAACTTTACACAAGTTAAATTATTTTTTCTGACTTATGTAAACTTATCAAAAATTCTGGTTTAAAAACAATTGTAGTTAAATGACTACAATGATTGAATCTATACAACGTTATGGTGCCATATTGTTCTCTGATTGAAAATGAAACAGTATCATAACAGTAATATGATACTTTAAAATAAATAAACATCATAGAAAACAAATCAAATAACATAAGCATAAATGTTGTAAATCAACATATTTAGACTTTTAACTTGAAAATATAGTAGCTATTTACGCTATATATCTTAAAAAATAAAATTATAGAAAATACTTTACATAAATTGAAGAGTGGCTGTAGTCTCTTGCATGCTAAGCTATTTTTAATTTCATAAAATAATCTTCTCTATTTTATTCAGTCCCATAAATCTTATCTTGAAAAAAGTTATTTAAATTAAGAATGGAAAATTTCAGTACAAAATTTTATTTGTACTTGTTAAAACATTTATATTTTTTCTTTTATATTGCTATTCAAAAGAGAAATAATCAATGTTAATTATAAAACAGGTTAATTATTGGTCTTTGACAGTGACACACCCTGACTTTATTTGGAAATTTGCTGCACTGTTGCCAGTTAAATCACTGATAGAACAACTAGAGTATAAACTTTCGGCAAATGAAAATTGAGTTAGAAAGGCTATTTATTCAAATATTTAAAAGTATTATTTTATTTTTAAGTAAACCTATTTAAAATACAATATACGAAATATCCATTGACGAGTTTAAACGAATATATTTAGAAACATTCTTTCCTATAAATATTTATTAGTACTGTATAAGGAAGTGATATGCACTACAGTCATCTGATATGCTTTGCATTTATTTCATCAATAATAATTGAAAATCGGATATAATATACGTATTTAATCCTTTTATACTATTTTTTAAATAATAGTAAACAT
>AYEL01087639.1:0-79508 GCA_000484575.1 Olivierus martensii
ACATAATACAGATTATATATATATATATAATTGATGTTTGTGTTGTTATATTAAATAATTTTAATTAGATAATTATTGAAATATAAAAAAATTAGAAAAATAAAACCAACTGAATCTATGTAAAAATGGAATTATTTAATAAGAGTAAAACTGATTAACTTAATGATCCATTCTTTATGAGTGGCCTACATAAATATTATTTTTCGATGTCTTAGTGAATATCATATACTGCATTTTAGGAATAACAGATAGAAACTTTGTTTTCAACATTTTGTGGTATGGAAGGCATTGGTCTTCATAATTCATTTTATAGTACGTATATATTCATCCATATACCCATTATTCAGTAAATCTTCATCGGCAAATAATAATTTTATTTAGCAAAATTATTGAAATTTTAATTTTTACTATCATTTATATTATATTTATTTAAGCCGGAAAGTTGGTTGGTAGAGCAGTTGTAAACATCTTGGAGGCCGGGTTCAAATCCGGAACTCATACTTCCAGTTTTTCAGGAAGGATTCGAGCCCAGTGTATTGAACTGATCCTTCTACAAGTATATTAATTGTATTTATTATATAATTATTTTATCTTTATTTAACAGATTTTGTAAATCTACAGAATATTGATACCAGGTGTACTTAGTATTAGATCCATGTTTTACACATATTAAAAATTAATTAAGTATAATATATTAAACAATAAATTATAAGAAACTCTTAAAGCAGAAATATCCATTGTACAGATTCGGCGGCAATAAATCGATGAAGTAATCTGAAGAATCCTGAATCGATTGTGTCCCATATTTCTAATTTTTTCAAAGTATCTGGACCTTATCCATTTTCATTTATTGATTGAACCGTTCATGCGTATGGGTAGATCATGATAGATTTTAAATTGGCCCTTTTGTTTAGTATCTTCTAAAGTAAAAAAGTAAACTGAATAAAGAAGAATTAATGTTTTCTAATTTCAGAGGATCGGCCGTTTTGATTGAACGTTCATGCGTATGGTTAGATCATGATGGATTTTAAATTGTCCCTTTTGTTTAGTATCTTCTAATGTAAAAAAGTAAACTGAATAAAGAAGAATTAATGTTTTCTAATTTCAGAGGATCGGCCGGAAAGTTAGTTGGTAGAGCAGTTGTTAACATCTTGGAGGCCGGGTTCAAATCCGGAATAACAGTTTCATATTTCCAGTTTTTCAGGAAGGATTCGAGCCCAGTGTATTGAACTGATCCTTCTACAAGTATCCTCCGCTGAGCCTATTATCAGTGCTAGCCAGCCTATGGTGGGCTCCAAAGTAACTGCCGTCAAATATCACACGTATAATTCAGCGAAGTAATTAAAACTAATCTAACTTGATGTCTTCAGATATTTTTAGGAGTTCTGGACCTAATCTATTGATTCCCATTCTCTACCACGTTGACTGATTCCATAACGGATCTGACCAGCCTATTATGGGTTTGTACCTAGTCCGCTGTTTGTATCCCTTATGCATATTTGGCAACATTAATCCTTCAAAATAATCTAACTTAATTTTTCAACTTATTACTATACATAAAATAATTGAAATTATTGAAAAACTACTTTTTATTAAATTATCATAACATTTATATATTTATATTACTGGTTATACATGATATTGTCAAATGGAGTAGCCGTCAGAAACCGTAAGAAAAAAGTATAAATAAATTTGTTTTGGAATGAACCAAACAAACTTTGCTGTAGATTGCTAACTACTGAGCACAAAATTATTCCCTATGTGGTTTACGCACTTTCCCATCTCTGTTATTAAGCGGTAGAGCATTCCAGTGTTCACTATGGGCCGCCTAGACCGCTGATGGAGTCGTGAAGTGAAGGATGAAGTTTAACGAATTAGGCCCAGACCTCTGCTGAAAAAATTCTTGGTAGTGTGAGATCCGGGAATTGAACCCGGAACTTACAGATGTAAGTGAACACTTAATAACTCAGCCATTTAATCATCGGTGCCTAAATATTACGGCACAGCTCTTTATAATTATACATATAATCAGAAATACGATTTAAAATTGTGAATATTTATTTTATCTAAAATAATAATAATTAAAAATTCGCTAAACAACAACAATTTATAATATATTAGCAAAAAAAGTACAGTATAACAATAATATGAATAACGGTTTTTCACTCCAAAATATTATGTTGCATGAATTAAAGCCAGGTCAGTAGAATTTTATTAAACCATTCTTAAATTTTTATTTATTTATACAATGTTTATATTTAAAAAGTTTTGTTAAATATTCTTGTGATTGATAACAACGAAACCGTAAACATCCCAAATATTTTATATCTGTGTTATTGTAATGTGACACTATATAGTTTATTGAATGAGTTATTTTGCACTAAATTCTATATATCACGAAGTGGAACATTTCAACAAATAAAAGAATTTTTTTTATTGAATTAAATAGTGAGTTTGTTTTTCCGAATCAAAAGAAAACTGTTATTTTAGTTTTATATTAAGGAGACCCAATAGTCCTAATACTGTATTTTTGATTTAAAAATTTAATTTGAATCGTTCTAAATAATTGTCAAGGATATAGCTTATTATATTGTACTAATTCGCATTTAAAGAAAGTACTGTATAACAGAAGCACGCGTTTATTTTATGTAATAATGTATTTCGTTCCTTTAGAAATACATATAGTAGAAGATATTATTTGCAATTACAACTTCGAATGGCTTGACTAAAGAAATCTTAACTTTATCAATATCTGCTTTCTTTCTTTTCAACTTTAAAAATTTGCTATACTGATTATCAGCCAACAATAAGATAAACATCGTATTTTGCTAAGTGCTGCTCTTTGAAGATTTCAAACAACTCTGAATATTATTTCGCTTGCCTCCTAACTCAATGACTGTTATGGAAAAGTTAGACTATCACTACTCCAGATCAGTGGAGCACATCTCTTGGCTTGGAAAATAAAGCCATTAATTCTATACTCTTCTATTTTTTATATTTTGCATTCATTTTTTAAAGAAATAACTATCATTTTTTATAAATGTCATATCTGAACGATCTCGTTTTAATTTAAGTGTCCTATTTTTTAATAAAAAAAAAAATAACCAAAGCATACTAGAAACGCAATATGTCATGGTTAGAAATAAGAAATCGGGAACACCGTTTTACTCAGTTTTCAAAATCTCATTATAAAAGAATGTGGAATACAGAAAATAATAATAATATTATGTTGACAATAATATAGAACAGACTTCCGTTTATCCGGACTCAGATTAACCAGGGAAAGAGAGAAGAATTTTAATTATCTATGTTTTATCTTAGATTCGATATCTGAAAGATTTATAAACGTATCAGATTCTTATTATATCTTAGATAATTGCTGATCAAAATTACAATCAAATTAAAAATCCAAATTTTGCTATAATTTTTTTTCCATTGTGCATTTAGCAACATAGTTACTTATTTTTATTATAGCATTAAGTATAAAATTAATCACGTATTTGGTCGTAAATTACCTCAAGACATTACCATATTTCTATTAGAATATCAAATTTTGTAAATTATTTTTCGAATTATCATATTTAGACTCCCTTACGTAATTTTAGAAAGGAAAGGAAACAGAAAATAAAATAAAATAAAATAAAATAAAAATTCATGTAATTTTCTTGTCTTCTTATTTATTAAAGTGTATAAGCCTTTACCGAGTATCGGAGAATTTTAAAACATTTTCGATTATTTTGAATTTACACAAAAGCATTATTTAAATAGCAATTAAAAGATAGGAAAATAAAGCCAAAACGCGCAAAAAGGCTTCGCATCACAGATAGAATGGAAATGTTGGGAGTCAACATAATCATTATATTGATTCAGCAATTTTTGTCACTGCATTGTATTTTTTAAATAAAATTACGCATTATATGATCAATATACATTTTAAGCTGTGTATAAACTGCGAATTATAAATGTGTTCGCAAAATATATTTTCTTAGTACTGTAATTGGTTTAAATATATTTTATAATATGCCTTATATGGAAAACTGAAATGATTCAGCATAAAATTCGTCATAACTATAGGTAGCGTTTAATCCTATTACAACCGGACACAACAAGATGGCAGACTTCCGGTTTAGAATGTCATATAATTTAATAAAAGTTAAATTAAAAACTAATTTTTATTTCTATATTTTTATTTTTTATTTAAACATCTACTTTTATTATTGTTTTTTTTTCTTATACTGGAGCAAATAAAGATATTTTTATAAATTCACAAGATGATATTGCGTAAATTACATTAGACAATTCGTAAGAACGTCATTGTAGCTAATAAAAAAATTGCTTTCCTTTTTCAATAAGTAACAGAGCATTATAGATGAATACACACAAAACTGATTTATAATTTTTCTAAAGCTAGACAATATTTTAATATAAAGAAGCCGTTAATAATCTTAATTCAACAGATTTTTGGAGCAACTCTCAAGTTATAAAATTTTTTCAATCACGAATAAAGTAGTGAAATAAAGTGTATTGAATTCATAATTTATTTAACATACATTTATTTATAAATATACAATAGATATTCGATATCAATATATGAATGAGATTACATTTCTCTATTATACAGGTTTGCAAGAACAATATGAAATGATAGAAAAAATCTTCAAATGACGACGATAAAAATAAATAAAAATATTCTCATTATTATTTATATTAAAAAGAGTTCAACTAAAAATATTTATAAGTAGACTTTTTGTCTTAATTTTCTCTTTTGTTATGGTCGTGAAGTAAAATCTCAAATCAAAATCTATCTTAAATTTATTGATATTTTAGCATTAGAAAATGTCAAAATGTTAAAACTCTTTATCAGATTTGGCAAACTAAAACAAAAAGTTACATCATATTTTATTAAAAAAATGTATATATTGATATATTTGTTTAATTTAAAAAGAATTAAATACAATATTCAAAAAATTAAAAGAAAGTGAAAGAAATAAAAATCGAATATTGATAAAATGATTCAATCAGAACTTCAAATTAAACAGTAAGTTAACTCGAGCAAATAAGTTTTTATTTGACATAAATCTTTTGTTTAGTATATAAAGAAATTTAATTATTGAATTGAAAAGAAGATGTATTATTGAAACGAAGTTTTATATTTTATTCATAATATTATTTGTTTGACTAGTTTTTAGTTTGAACTTCTGGATAAATCAATTTATCAATCTTCTCTTGTTTCTTAAAATTAAATAAAGAAACAAACTACATATATAGAATATAAACAAAACTAATTTTAAAGGGTTGTTCCTTGATTGATATAAGAAAATAGTTTGAATTTTTAAAAATTTTTATTTTCATGTTAGTAATATTTTTATGTCCACAAATAAAAAATTGCGAAAATGAAATAATTATGCTTCCGATTGAATTCTTCATATCTCAGTCATATTCAAACAATATGCGGGCTTCTTAAATCTGATACTATTATTATATTTCTTGAATAAAATATGAGGTTTGAATATCATCCTCATTCATTTTTAGCTTATTAGATGAATATGAATCTTAGATTGAACCGAGAATTGTAAGTTTACTTTGTATATTTCAAAGCATATTAAAGACTTCAAGAAAGAAATTATGAAAAATTTAATTTTTAAGTTCTGTTATTAATAAATAAAAGTTCATTATTTAAATAATAAAACTGGAATTTCATCTCCGGAAGATTTTAAAAATTAAAGAAAAAATATATGAAAAATTAGCAGACATTGAATGCATTTAGTTTTTATTTATGATAGTTCAGTATAGCTTACAAGCATTTAAAATAGAAAAAGTACTACATAAGTTCTGCATCTTCATGAAATAACTATTATTGAATGAAAAAATCCTAATTATTTGAAAAATCTCTACTATCTAGTGACTTTCGCTATGACACCTAGAAAAAATGTTTGTAAAATAACTAATTGTTCGCAATTTTTACATACGAATGAATTTGCAATGTATTGAATGAACTTGGGAAAATATTAAATTTCAATAGGACTAAAGAACTTTTTCTACTGAAGCATGTGAAAATAGTATTCGACTATTGACACATATTCTGCTTAAAAATAGGCCTAATACTTTATATTCTATAACACTAGAATACTAAAATTATATACCTTGTTTATAATTAATCTTTTTGTGTACTAATATTAACATAAACAGAACTTATTGTCTCATGAAAACTATAGTTTATAACGGACCTCAAACTTAAAATTAATTCTACTTTTTACAGCTTGTAATTCCAAGATATACAAGTTCCTATAACAATTGGTAAAATACGAAAAAAGCATATGAGAATGAGAAGAGAACAAAAATTAGACATGAAGATGAAATACGAGTTCAATATGTATGAAGATTTGGAAACAACAAATGATTTTCTTTTGAAAACTATATTTTAATAATGCATATTGGTTTAAAATTTTTTAAATCTGATGTTGAATGTCAGAAGAAGAAATTGAAATGATCACTTCGATAGAGAATCCAACGCTTTACTTATCTTTTTCTTGGTGTTCCTCACATATTAATGACATTAGGAAGATATTAATTATAAGAGAAGTGAAAAACAAAAATTCAAGAGAAGTGAAAAAGGAGAGAAGAATGACAAAAATATATTAACATAACATATTGGATGAAAACGAAACTCAATTTACAATAATTGATGCTTCTTTTGTGTATTTTTATACATTTATTTGAAATTTAATAATTTTGAAACAAGTTATAGCATATAGACATAGGTCCTCAAAGTATGGTGCTCACACCCCAGGGATGAAAGTTTAAGGAGCGTTCTTTTCTGCTTGTCATGCTACATGTCTCTTATATTGAATGCGTGCTATTATTCTTTACTAATAAAAGGGATACGCGTGAAAAATGTTTGGAGCTACTACTGTATATGAACAAACGGACAGCATTCCTTTATTATATATATTCTTATAATTTTATTCCAGAAAATAGCTTTTCAATGTCTTTTTGAATTTTTTTGTCTGATAAATATTTGTTATATTTAATTTTGCTTTAGACCAATTTGCAAATTTATTGTGGTTAAATATAATTTTATAAAATTAATAATGATAATAAAATAAAAATTAATAAAAGTTAATAGATTAATAATAATTTTTATGAATTACAGACAGATATCTCGTAAACATTTGATGAAAATTTTTAAGGCTAGATTCATAGATATACATATATTTTAAATAAAATTATTATTCAGTGACTGCTCTCAGATTGTAATAAGACAAGACGTTTTTATATTACTAATATATAATAAAGTACTACTATTCTGTACTGCTTTTGTTTACAAAATTTTAATGATACATAAGCTTAATTATATTTCTTATAGAGCTAACATGAATTTTTTACTAGAAAAAATAGATTTAGAAAAAATTGAATATACTGTATATAATATCACTCCATAATATATATAATTACCCTTTAAAAAAAATTTTTTTTATTCTACATCATTGTTATTTTATAAGCATAACAGTTAGGAACCAAAATCTAATTTTTTCACATAATCATCTTCACTTTCAACTGCAGTAAAAAGCAGTTGAAAGTGCACTTAAAACAAATATCTGTTTAACTCCATGGAAGAACACTGTACTTATATTTATTATAGTAAAAAAGGATTTGTCATTATTGAACATAGTGGATCAATTTGCAATCGCATATGCTTTTTCTATCTATAAATTTATTCACATATATTTTTCAGTTACCGAATCAGTGTCAGCCATTCGCTTTTCTGTACTCACATAGTGCAAACATGCATTCATTTTTATTAACTTTGTAACATAGCTGCAGATCCTGAGTTTTACTATATAAGCATACCGGCATTTGTTCCGAGATGGAAAAGTAATAGAGAATGGCAGATTTAAAAAATAGATTAATGATCCTAATGAATGTATCTATGATTTGCAAAAATCTCTGTAAAATAAAAACTTTAAAAATAGTAGTGAATTAGTTTTTGGAGTGACGATTGATAATGTTTCTTTAACCGAATTCCTGTTTTTTCATTGTATTCATTATACAGTATTTATAGATAGATAAAAAAATATATATATAAGCATTTATATGTCGATTGTTCTAAAAGTAAATCCACAAATCATTAAGTTTTTGATGTTATCAAACTTTTAATATATTTTTACTTTAGTCTAATAGATTACAGATAGATTTTAAACAAATGCAATATTTTTATTTATACAGAATACAGTATCTTTTATTGTTTAATTTAATAATTTAATATATATACGGTGTGTTTCAAAAAGAATGATCCGATTTCAAATAATTATATTTAATATTGAAAATATAGTACAGTTGTAAAATAAATTACCAAGTATGAAGTAAGGCCTAAAGTTTCATTCACCATAATTACAAATGCTCAATGTGCCTCCCACCAGCTACACGGACAACATCAAGACGATAGCTAAATTCATCCCAAACGCGATTGAGAGGGAGAATATCTTTTGTCACAGAATTTACTGTAGCCATGATTTTGGTTCTGAGCTCATCTAAATCAGCGGGAACATAAATACAGTGTTTTATTTATCCCCATAAAAAAGATCACAAGCTATGATGTCTGGAGATTTTGGAGGCGAAGAGTATAGTGCCAAGTCGTGGGGTCTCATGCGTCCAATTCAGGGTTGAGGCAATGTTTCATTTAGAAACCGACCAATTAGGAGGTTCGAATGTGGTAGTGCTCCACCTTGCTGAAAAATGTAATCTTCAGAGTCTTCAATTAGCTGTTGAAGTAGCCAGTCCTGCAACATTTCAAGATAGGAGTTTTCTTCAACAGTATTTTCTTCAAGAAAGAAAAGGCTATAAAACTTTCTAACAGAAACCACGCAAAAAATTCTGGACCAAGGCCATCAAATGGAACAAGTTGAATTCATTTGTGGTTCGTGTTTGCAGAGATATACAATTTTCAAATCGGGACATTCTTTTTGAAACATCGTGTATTATAACTAAACTTTTGGTTTAATTGCTTCACTTACAAAAACAATTTAAAATTAAAGTTTAAGATTAATTTTTTTGTTCATTTTATTATTTTATAGAATTTATTTCAAGTTGCCTTATATCGTATTTTAATAACTTTCATTAAATAAATTAATATTTATGTCAATATTTAAACCATATAATATTTATAAAATAAGAATAAAGTTAAATGAAATCTGGAATGTTCTATAGTCGCCTCTCATAGAACAAGTGCATCATGGGTAAAATTCAGACAAAGCATATTGATGAGAAGACTTACTGCGCATGTCAAAAAGATCGGCCAACTTATGTGGCGGTGACTGTAGGCTATTTTAATTGTGGAAAATTTCAACACCAGAGCCCCTTTAGCCATTAAATTAAAGGATAAGGCATTTCACACATGTCCTGTATTTCAGAATTTCATAACGATAAAAGGATTTTTTAGGTTTTCTAACATTGAAAAAAATAGACTTTTAATAATAATGACTAAATAATCTATTAGAATATTATTTTCTTAGAGGTGAAATCGATCATGGCGTATGGAAACGTAATAGAATTCATTATGGAAGAACATATATGAATACAAGTCTCTATTATCGAACTCTAGGACGTTCCGTGAAATGTAACCTGACAGATTAATCTAAGTTTTCTAAAAGGATCTGACTTAGGCCCAATCGAACGAAATTCTATAATCCTGCTGAAACCAGGAATTTTGGATATTAGAAATAAGTGTGAACTTCTGAAATATCTCCCATCCCTGTATATTAAAATATCAAATTTGAGCGCTTCGATATAATAACCTAATTAATCTAAGCTTAAATAGAGGAATAATAATAAATAAATATTATATATATACAGAAAACCAACATGTGCATCAAAGGCCATACATCTTTAAATTTAATGTTACCACTTCCTAGGACGATGAAATGTAACCTGACATATTAATCTGTTTTCTAAAAGGATCTGACTTAGGCCCAATCGAACGAAATTCTATAATCCTGCTGAAACCAGGAATTTTGGATATTAGAAATAAGTGTGAACTTCTGAAATATCTCCCATCCCTGTATATTAAAATATCAAATTTGAGCGCTTCGATATAATAACCTAATTAATCTAAGCTTAAATAGAGGAATAATAATAAATAAATATTATATATATACAGAAAACCAACATGTGCATCAAAGGCCATACATCTTTAAATTTAATGTTACCACTTCCTAGGAGGAGGACCCGGGGTTGGATTTTTAGGAAGCAAGTGTTTTGTGTTGCTTCATTGTGTTGAAAATTTGAAACATAAAAGATGCTTGAATAGATAATGCATGTATGCGAACATAATTTAAAGGATATAAATGCGTTGTTATTTCCATGTGTGTTAGATTAGGTTAGTTGGGTTAAGTTGCCATATCCCCATGGGATATTCTGTATCTGTCGGCGGCCACTTACAGAGCCCATCACAGCTGGCCAATACCCATGAAGAGGTCGACCGGATAGTTGAAGGATGAGGTTCAACGGGCCGGGACTGGACACCTCCTGAAAAACTGCAGATGTGGGACCCAGGTTTAAATCCGGATCCTCAGGGTGGTAAGCCGAAGATTTACCACGCGGCCATCCAGCCAATCCACGTGTGCTAGTGTGTAAGTGTTATTTCCATGTTAGAATTAGAGTGCATATTATATGTGACTAATGATTCTAGTATCTCAACCGGATAGTTGAAGGATGAGGTTCAACGGACCGGGACTGGACACCTCCTGAAAAACTGCAGATGTGGGCCCCAGGTTTAAATCCGGATCCTCAGGGTGGTAAGCCGAAGATTTCCACGCGGCCATCCAGCCAATCCACGTGTGCTAGTGTGTAAGTGTTGTTATTTCCATGTTAGAATTAGAGTGCATATTATATGTGACTAATGATTCTAGTATCTACGAGGCCATATTGAATTCTCGAAAAATACGACTCGCTCTTTACTAATGTCGGCCACAAGAACAATACAATTATTCTCTATTTTATTATAAGATAAATGAAGACTAGGACAATAATACTCGCTTTATCTTATACAAAACACAAAGGATCGAATAATTCAACACTCAACACACTAACTCGCACTATTCCATATTATAGCTATACGAAGCAAAAAGAAACAACTCGCTCTATTCTAATTCCCAGCTACTCGGAGCCAAAAGATACAACTCGCACTATTCTATAACCTGGCTACATGGAGACAAAAGATACGACTCGCTCTATTCTAATTTCCGGCTACACAGAGTCAAAAAATACGACTCACTCTATTGTAATCCTCGGCTACACGGAGCCAAAAGATACGACTCGCTCTGTTCTAATTCCCGGCTACACGGAGCCAATGATATGACTCGCTTTTTTAATACTAGCTACAAAAGATACCACTCGCTCTATTCTAATTCCCAGCTACACGGAGCCAAAAGATACGACTCGCTCTTTTTTAATTCCCGGATACAAGACGCCAAAAGATACGACTCGCTCTATTCTAATTCCTGGCTACACGTAGCCAAAAGATACGACTCGCTCTATTCTAATTCCCGGCTACACAGAGCCAAAAGATACGACTGTCTCTATTCTAATTCCCGGCCACACAGAGCCAAAAGATACGACTCGCTCTATTCTAATTTCCGGCTACACGGAGTCAAAAGATACGACCCGCTCTATTCTAATTCCCGGCTACACGTAGCCAAAAGATACGACTCGCTCTATTCTAATTCCTGGCTACACGTAGCCAAAAGATACCACTAGCTCTATTATAATTCCCGGCTACACGGAGCCAAAAGTTACAACTCGCACTATTCTAAAACCTGGCTATACGGAGTCAAAAGATACGAATCGCTCTATTCTAATTCCCGGCCACACGGAACCGAAAGATACGACTCGCACTATTCTAAAACCTGGCTACACGGAGCCAAAAGATACGACTCGCTCTATGCTAATTCCCGGCTACACGAAGCCAGAAGATACAACTCGCACTATTCTAAAACCTGGCTACACGGAGCGAAAAGATACGACTCGCTCTATTCTAATTCCCGGCTACACGGAGCCAAAAGATACGAATCGCTCTATTCTAATTCCCGGCTACACGGAGCCAAAAGATACGACTCGCTCTATTCTAATTCCCGGCTACACGGAGCCAAAAGATACGACTCGCTCTATTCTAATTCCCGGCTACACGAAGTCAATATATACCACTCCCTCTATTCTAATTCCCGGCTGCACGGAGCCAAAAGACACGACTCGCTCTATTCTAATTCCCGGCTGCACGGAGCCAAAAGATACGATTTGCTTTATTCTAATTTCCGGCTACACGGAGCCAAAAGTTATCACTCGCTTTATTCTAATTCCCGGCTACACGGAGCCAAAAGATACGATTCGCTCTATTCTAATTCCCGGCTACACGGAGTCAAAAGTTACAACTCGCACTATTCTAATTCCCGGCTACACGGAGCCAAAAGATACGACTCGCTCTATTCTAATTCCCGGCCAGACGGAGCCAGAAGAAACAACTCGCACTATTCTAAAACCTGGCTACACGGAGCCAAAAGACACAACTCGCACTATTCTAAAACCTGGCTACACGGAGCCAGAAGATACCACTCGCACTATTCTAAAACCTGGCTACACGGAGCCAAAAGATACGACTCGCTCTATTCTAATTCCCGGCCACACGGAGCCAAAAGATACAACTCGCACTATTCTAAAACCTGGCTACACGGAGCCAAAAGATACGACTCGCTCTATTCTAATTCCCGGCCACACGGAGCCAAAAGATACAACTCGCACTATTCTAAAACCTGGCTACACGGAGCCAAAAGATACGACTCGCTCTATTCTAATTCCCGGCCACACGGAGCCAAAAGATACAACTCGCACTATTCTAAAACCTGGCTACACGGAGCCAAAAGATACGACTCGCTCTATTCTAATTCCCGGCCACACGGAGCCAAAAGATACAACTCGCACTATTCTAAAACCTGGCTACACGGAGCCAGAAGATACGACTCGCTCTATTCTAATTCCCGGCTACACGGAGCCAAAAGATACGACTCGCTCTATTCTAATTCCCGGCTACACGGAGCCAAAAGATACGACTTGCTCTATTCTAATTCCCGGCTACACGGAGCCAAAAGTTACAACTCGCACTATTCTAAAACCTGGCTATACGGAGTCAAAAGATACGACTCGCTCTATTTTAATTCCTGGCTACACGGAGCCAAAAGTTACAACTCGCACTATTCTGAAACCTGGCTATACGGAGTCAAATGATACGACTCGCTCTATTCTAATATCCGGCCAGGAGATACAACTCGCACTATTCTAAAACCTGGCTACACGGAGCCAAAAGATACGACTCGCTCTATTCTAATTCCCGGATACACGGAGCCAAAAGATACGACTCGCTCTATTCTAATTCCCGGCACACGAGCCAAAAGTTACAACTCGCACTATTCTAAAACCTGGCTACACGGAGTCAAAAGATACGACTCGCTCTATTCTAATAGCCGGCTACACGGAGCCAAAAGATACGACTCGCACTATTCTAATTCCCGACTACACGGAGCCAAAAGATACGACTCGCTCTATTCTAATTCCCGGCTACACGGAGCCGTGTGGCCGGGAATTAGAATAGAGCGAGTCGTATCTTTTGCCTCCGTGTAGCCAGGTTTTAGAATAGTGCGAGTTGTATCTTCTGGCTCCGTGCGGTCGGGAATTAGAATAGAGCGAGTCGTATCTTTTGGCTCCGTGTAGCCAGGGTTGGCTACACGGAGCCAAAATTTAGCACTCGCTTTATTCTAATTCCAGGCTACACGGAGCCAAAAGATACGACTCGCTCTATTCTAATTCCCGGCCAGACGGAGCCAGAAGATACAACTCGCACAATTCTAAAACCTGGCTACACGGAGCCAAAAGATACGACTCGCTCTGTTCTAATTCCCGGCTACACGGAGCCAAAATTTAGCACTCGCTCTATTCTAATTCCCGGCCACACGGAGCCAGGAGACACAACTCGCACTCTTCTAAAACCTGGCTACACTGAGCCAAAAGATACGACTCGCTCTGTTCTAATTCCCGGCTACACGGAGCCAAAAGATACGTCATGGCTATACGAAGCAAAAAGAAACAACTCGCTCTATTCTAATTCCCGGCTACACGGAGCCAAAAGTTACAACTCCTTCTATTCTAATTCCCGGCTACACGGAGCCAAAAGATACGACTCGCTCTATTCTAATTCCCGGCTACACGGAGCCAAAACATAAGACTCGCTCTATTCTAATTCCCGGCTACACGGAGCCAAAAGTTACAACAAGGACTATTCTAAAACCTGGCTACACGGAGCCAAAAGATACGACTCGCTCTATTCTAATTCCAGCCTACACGGAGCCAAAAGATACGACTCGCTCTATTCTAATTCCCGGCCAGACGGAGACAGAAGATACAACTCGAACTATTCTAAAACCTGGCTACACGGAGCCAAAAGATACGAATCGCTCTATTCTAATTCCCGACTCCCTCTATTCTAATTCCCGGCTACACGGAAGCAAAAGATACGACTCGCTTTATACTAATTCCCTGCTACACGGAGCCAAAATATACCACTCGCACTATTCTAAAACCTGGCTACACGGAGCCAAAAGATACGACTCGCTCTATTTTAATTCCTGGCTACACGGAGCCAAAAGTTACAACTCGCACTATTCTGAAACCTGGCTATACGGAGTCAAAATTTAGCACTCGCTTTATTCTAATTCCCGGCTACACGGAGCCAAAATATACCACTCGCTCTATTCTAATTCCCGGCTACACGTAGCCAAAAGTTATAACTCGCACTATTCTAAAACCTGGCTACACGTAGCCAAAAGTTATAACTCGCACTATTCTAAAAGTTGGCTACACGGACCAAAATACACCACTCGCTTTATTCTAATTCCCGGCTACACGGAGCCAAATGATACGACTCGCTCTATTCTAATATCCGGCCAGGAGATACAACTCGCACTATTCTAAAACCTGGCTACACGGAGCCAAAAGATACGACTCGCTCTATTCTAATTCCCGGATACACGGAGCCAAAAGATACGACTCGCTCTATTCTAATTCCCGGCACACGAGCCAAAAGTTACAACTCGCACTATTCTAAAACCTGGCTACACGGAGCCAAATGATACGACTCGCTCTATTCTAATATCCGGCTACACGGAGCCAGGAGATACAACTCGCACTATTTTAAACCTGGCTACACGGAGCTAAAACATACGACTCGCACTATTCTAATTCCCGGCTACACGGAGCCAAAAGTTACGACTCTCTCTATTCTAATTCCCGGCTACACGGAGCCAAAAGTTACAATTCGCACTATTCTAAAACTGGCTACACGGAGGAAAAAAAGATATGACTCGCTCTATTCTTATTCCCGGCTACACGGAGCCAAAATATACGACTCGCTCTATTCTATCGCTGTATTCTAATTCCCGGCCACATGGAGCCAGAAGATACAACTCGCACTATTCTAAAACCTGGCTACACGGAGCCAAAAGATACGACTCGCTCTATTCTTATTCCCGGCTACACGGAGCCAAAATATACGACTCGCTCTATTCTAATTCCCGGCTACACGGAGCCAAAAGTTACAATTCGCACTATTCTAAAACCTGGCTACACGGAGGAAAAAAAGATACGACTCGCTCTATTCTAATTCCCGGCTATACGGAGCCAAAAGATACGATTCGCTTTATTCTAATTACCGGCTACACGGAGCCAAAAGTTAGCACTCGCTCTATTCTAATTCCCGGCTACACGGAGCCAAAAGTTACAACTCGCACTATTCTAAAACCTGGCTATACGGAGGAAAAAAAACGACTCGCTCTATTCTAATTCCCGGCCACACGGAGCTAGGAGATACAACTCGCACTCTTCTAAAACCTGGCTACACGTAGCCAAAAGATACGACTCGCACTGTTTTAATTCCCGGCTACACGGAGCCAAAAGATACGACTCGCTCTATTCTAATTCCCGGCTACACGGAGCCAAAAGATACGATTCGCTCTATTCTAATTCCCGGCCTCACGGAGCCAAAAGATACGACTCGCTCTATTCTAATTCCCGGCTAGACGGAACCAAAAGTTACAACTCGCACTATTCTAAAACCTGGCTACACGGAGCCAAAAGATACGACTCGCTTTTTTTAATACCGGCTATACTGAGCCAAAAGATGCGACTCGCTCTATTCGGTGAATGGCTTGTTTCTCTGTTGAATTAATCTACTAATTTTAGTTGATATGGCAAAGAACTGATTACTTTTAGTCCGTATTCCTTGAAATAAAATTTCACATTATATACTAATATTCCACCCAGATTACTTCATGGAAGAACACTTATTGGCATCTTTACTTCCATAATTTAATGTTGATGTTGGATTTGGATGCATTTCTGGAGCTCTTGCTATAACATCAAGAAGAAATAAATTTTTTAATATTCTTTATGAATTATAATTTTAATAATAAATATTGTTGGAATTTTTTTTAATTTATTTTTTTAATAATGTTTTTTAATGATCATACCTGAAAAGTTGTGCATTATTTAATAGCAAAGCACCAGTCTCTTGTTTATTGTAAAATACTTTCTGTCATTCTGCATAATCTTGTTTTTTTGAATTATACGCAAAATTAACCTATAAAATTTTCAATACTTCAGTTTTGGAAATTCAATAACAAGTTTAAACTGGCAATATTGAAAAGTTATGTTATTTAAGAATTTAATAAAATGAAACGATTTGAAAATAGATAAATATATTGTTCGTTATTCTTGGATAATATATATATTCAGATTATTAATTGATTTAATAATTTAATAGCTTTGTTCCAGCAACGAGTTCTGAATTGTCCGAGCATGCGCAAAGCGCAAATAACGTTCCAGTAGTCTCGACTGAAAACATTTTGCAGAATGTTCTCTGTTCCAACAGCGCTCAAACCTGTTTGGAACACAAATAAATTTTTTTAATATTCTTTATTAATTATAGTTTTAATAATAAATATTGTTGGAATTTTTTTTAATTTATTTTTTTAATAATGTTTTTTCAACATACCAAAACAGACCAGACATAACTCTCATAGACAAGCAGAACAAAGTTGTTACCTACATTATAGACATCTCAATACCAGACACACACAACATCCAGTATGCATTCACCCAAAAAATTAGCAAATACACAGAAGGCAACATCCAGGATGCATTCATCCAAAAAATTAGCAAATACACAGAACTCTCTCCTCAAGAGGATGCATTCACCCAAAAAATTAGCAAATACATAGAACTCTCACAAGAGTTAAACATCTCTGGGGAATGCAAAAGGTAGTCACAGTACCCATCATTCTCTCCCCTCTGGGGAATGCAAAAGGTAGTCATAGTACCCATCATACTCTCCTCCACACATGAGTAATCCCTCACACACTACACAAAAGCCTCAAAACATTAGATCTACAAGAAATCCCTCATACATTACACAAAAGCCTCAAAACACTAGATCTACATCCAAAGACATACATAGCACTACAAAAAGCATCACTACTCAGTGCAACATAGTAAGAAAGTTTCTCAGCACTGACACAGACAGTTAACACATGACATACATAACACTACAAAAAGCATCACTACTCAATACATGCAACGTTTCTCACACTACACAGACAGTTTAGTTAACACACCATTAAACATCACAAGTAGCTATGTCTTGACTTATGTGTGACATAGTACTTTGACCCGGAGTTACTCCATGCCCACATAGATGTACTATAACATAATAATAATAATTAGTTTTATTATTAAACTTATTTTGCATATTAAGCAATTAAAATTTGACTGTGACAGTATAATTTGTATAATTATACTGTCACAGTTAAATCCCTTTATAATACCATACATTTGAATTTTCAATTGATTTTATTTATAGATACAATTTTAATTTATTTTATTTAAAATAGCATATGATGATGATTGTATGATGTTTTTTATCAAATCCACTGGTATTATTCCAATTATTAAAACAAATATTAAACATTTACTGTGTACTTTAACTTAATATTAATGTAAATAAAGTAGAAGTATATAACAAAATAGCATATCATTTAATAATATTCATCAATAATAATATGAAAGTATTCCAAAAGAATATTCATTGCAACATAATTATATTTGCAAATATTCAATGTGGAAATTTTCAATTGGAAAGCTTGAAATTGTAATATGCAATTTTAAACTTCTATTTCCCATCTACTATAAAATTTTTACAATATTTTTGTTTTTAAATATATGGAAGTAAAATTTTTTGAAATGGATTGATACTAATTTAATAATATAATAAACTAATATTTTTTCCTTAAAATTTTTAAATGATTATTGCATAGAATGATCAGGAAATTAAAGACTAGATAGAGTTTAATGAAACATTGTCATAACCGTTTTCATTTCTGTGTAAATCCATCCTTTAGTTAGATTACAATTAATATTCATCTTAAATTTAGTTATACATGATAATATTTTAGATTGTTTTTATAAATAGGTTTATGATAAAATAAATTTTGAATAGATACATTCATTAATTATAATTATTTGTTTTATGATAATTAATAAGGAAATTTAAATTTGATTAGTTCTCCTGATGATTTCTATAGCTTGCAACATTTAAAGAGGATGGAATATATATATATATATATATATTAGCTATCAAATTAAAAAGTATTAATATAGCATTTGCAAATTTATTTCAACCTTTTACAAATTGATTTAATCCTTTTGCAAATACATTTGATCAATTTGCAAATATATTTAAACTGTACATGAATTTATTTAAACTTTTTACAAATTTATTTAAACCTTGTGCAATTTGATTTAATCTTTTTCCGAATATATTTAAACTTTTAGCAAATATATTTAAACCTTTTGCAAATGTATTTAAACCTTTTGCAGATGTATTTAAACCTTTTGCAGTACAGTCAAACTTTCGGCTACGAACAGTTTTTAAAAAAATGGTGAGAAAGAAGAGAGAATAAACGAGTATAATATCGATAAAATATATGAAAATATATTTTCAAATTAATATAAATTTAAATAGAAAAATATATATTATTATACATTAAATTTAGTGCAGTAGTTGGCTAGTAGCTGCAGCTGGTAACAAAAGAAACATGTCTATAACATAATTGGCACAATCCTGGGAAGTAATACTAGATAAACTAAATGCGATGACTTCCAGTAACTGATGTTCTTCCTGATGGCTTAGTATTTTCCTAGCTTTAATTTTAATTTTAGAAAAAGCTGTCTCAACTGAACTGAGCATTGGAGAATAAGGTGGCAAAAATTTAATACTGATTTGGGAAGAATCCACGATATCTTCTACTGCATGTGACCGGTGAATCCGAGCATTGTCCATGATCAATACACCATCTTCTGAGTCTTGGAGTTTCGTTTCGAGTTCCCTGACAAACTCACAGAAGAGTTCTGCAGTTGTGATTCTGGAAGATATAATTTTTGAGTGAACAATTCCTTGATTATTCAGTGCAACAGTAAGTGTGATATTCCGTCCTCTAACAGTGGGGACAGTAATCAATGACCTAGTACCAATCTTCGAGTGAGCTTGAGATCATCTGATGTGAAGATTAAATCCTCTTTCATCTATAAAAATAAGTTTTTCCCAGTTTATAGTGACTGATTGATTGAAGCCACTCATGTTCTAACTATATATATATATATATACACATGAGTGGCTTCAATCAATCAGTATATATATATTGATTCAATCAATCGGTGTGTATATATATATACACCGTGAGTTTTTCTTGAAACTGAACACACTGAATTTTGGCATCGAGCCAATTCGGATGAATCTATCACATCAGGAATTGCTTGCTACGAAAATTTATTTTATATTTTTAATTCAAACATTTTTTAAAATGTTTGAATTGCGGCATGTCTGCATTTCTACGCTGTCGCTATAACAATAACAGAATTTCTGTTTGCCTCACATCTTTTCATGTAAATTTTCAGCGATTTATTTTCAAATGTGTAATTACACCAGCATTAAAATCCGATAATCTTGTGTGCTAAATCGTTTTTTTGTCTCTTGGATGCAATAATAAATAAATATCGTTAGAATTAAAAATATAAAATAAATTTTCGTAGCGAGCAATTCCTGACGTGATAAATGCATCCGAATTGGCTCGATGCCAAAATTCAGAGTGTTCGGTTTCAAGAAAAACTCACGGTGTGTGTGTATGTATATATATAAGGTGCTTTAAATTTTATACCCAAAGTTGCAATGGGAAACAAACAAAGAGACTCGTGCATTATAAGGCATTGCTTTTCCATCAACTGTTTTGCATGAAGTTTAAATAAATTTGTAAAAAGTTTAAATAAATTTGCAAAAGGTTTAAGTATATTTGCAAAAGGTTTAAATATATTTGCAAAAGGTTTAAATGTATTTGCAAATGGGTTAAAAGTAATTGCAAATGGGCTAAATAAATTTTCAAATCAAAAGGTAAATAAATTTTCAAATGGTTGAAATAAATATGTAAATGCTATATATATATATAATTCTTCATGTAATAGCTATTGATTTAATATCTACAGGCAGTACCCAAGATATGTAGGTGGATCATTCTGTGAAATTGTACATAAGTCAAAATATATGTCAGTTCATAGGTTATACAAATGATGTGTCACAATAAAGTAATACTAAAAATAGTTATAAATCTCATGGTAAAGCAGTCACATATTTTCTTGAAGGATCTAGTTCAAATTCAGAGTTCCATATCTCCAGTTTTTCTGGATGGATTAAGTTCAAGCCTGGCTCTTATCTAAAAATAATCCTAAATAAGTATGGATCTACATAAGTTGGGGATTGCCTGTACCATGTTTGTCAGCTTATAAGATGCTGTAGTGTAGAAGCAGCACTCTAATTTTGGAATAGTAAACTTAAGGAAAAACTTTATTAAAAAACAATTATTGTTTATGCAATGGAAATTTAAAATTAAATAAAAATAAAGTCCAAAAGCCAATAAAGATATAGGATTATTTTTCTTATTATTATTATTATTCAGTTTCAAATTCATTACTGACATGATCATCATCATCAACATAATCACATTCATTAATCAGAGCTTAAATGTATAATTGGAATTCACTTGTTATTTCCAACAACAGTCTGGTAATTGCTGAAATATACTGCCTATCCATTATAATACTTGTTTTATGAAGTTAACTATCTATTAACTGCAGTTTGTTGCTTGCCAACTTCTTGGTTTTCATATGTGCTGTATTATTACTTTTGCCTTATAAGATGGAGGACAATTTTCAATCATATTTTTAAGGAAAAATCTTATAATCCACAAATATGATAATTTTTTTTTTTTTTTGTAAAAAGTAAGATTGATCATCATGAAAAGACAATCAATTAATCAATTCAATCATTTTTATTTAAAAAAATTATTTATTAAACTTTATTTAATTAACTTTAGTAATATCATATTACATGTATAAAATATTGTATAGAATTATAATTCATGTAGAATGTGAAATATTAACTCTGATGAAAACAATCAAACTGTGAATTTAATGTAGGCTTTTAATGAAATTATATTTAAAAACATAGAAATATAAGTTTTCTTAGTTTTTCCCCTCAAAAATCAATATTCTCACAATAACTTGTGATGTGAACTAAGATTTAATTACTGAGGTAATCCAAATTAACAGTTAGAATTTCATTACTGATTGTTTGGTAGATGTATTGTCAGACTGAATATTAAAGTAAAAAACAAGTTGTCATTGATTCATATCTGTATTGCTTGTATTAATCATAATTACATATTTTATCATCATTCTGTATTTAACTTTTAAATTGTGCTTTGATTTTTCAAAAAATAGTAAGATTTTGTCTACGAACTTTAAATATAGATTTTATGAAATGATAAAAAGTTGCAATATAAAAAAATACTCAAGTTTTACTAAATAAAAAAAATCTGTTGTCATTATTTTTTGTAGAGATTTATCTACCTTCTGAAGATGGAAATGAAAATGAAATTTAAAAGAAATAGAGCATGCTGCTTATATTTCAATCAGTTCCTCCCCTTCTGATAACTTTTAAATCAATAAATATTTCATGAAATTCTGTAGTTATGCTTTTCCATTAAAAATGATCTTGACACATCTTTTAACTTTGATTTCATCCATTTAAAAATTATAGATGCTCAAACTTTTCAGCTTTTCATTAATGGGAATTATATAGTTCATAGTTAGGCTATTAAATAATCTGACATCAGTATGGCATACTTTAATTGTGCATTTTTAATCATTTTGAAATAGCTGGCATATTTGCAAAGTTGGGATAATTTATTCTTTACAAAATTACTTATTTTAATATGAATTAGAAAATATTTATTATAGGACAGAGAGCAGCAGGCAATAGTGTCTCACAAGTGTACCTTCTAAGTTGCTATAATAAATATAAATCTGTGATGAAATTTTATAAATTGGAAAATTTTTGATAACTGCAAAAACATAGTATGACCATTATGCAAGGAAATATATTAGGTTTTCTAATTCTTGAAGGATATTTAGTTTCTAATTCATATATAAATATGAATTTATTTATCTATATATTAATTGGTTAAAAGTAATGTTATTAAAATTTAAGCTAGAATGAATCAAAAAATATACAGTGGATTCCACTTAATTGGAACACGTTGGGATTTAGGCATTTTGTCCCAATTAAGCGGCTGTCCCAATTAAACGAAGTAATAATAAATTTTAAAATAAAATATGTAATTTGTAGGTAAAAAATAAGTAAAAAATAATAATTAGGTACCTATTTTAATGCTTTACTAAAATAGGTACCTAATTATTAGCTTTTTACCGATCTCCTCTGACTTCATTTTCAATATTGGGCTGCTGATATTCACGCCTTGCCGCTAATTATAGAAAATCATTGATCTAATACTTCTTCAACTTCTGGATCCTTTCCATCATGCTTTCTTTCGGACGTTCCTGAAATTTCTTTCTGTAATGCTCACTCCTCACGCAGTTGATTATCTTGTTGTAGGAGATGCACTATGGTAGATTTTGGTTTATTTCAGCGAGTCTACGATGGTTTGTATTAAATGGCTGGCTTTTAATTTTATTCAGCAAAGCAATTTTACTTGAGTGTAAAATCCTTTCTTGACATCTTGGCAAAGATTAGTGTATGTATGTGTAGCCATACTTTCAAAAATTCCCTAAAATATATCAAAAATTGAAAATTCTTCTTCTGCTACTGCCCCAATTAAGTGTTTAAATTATGTAATAGTTTATTAGTTTGGTTTCCGTTCTTTGAGATTTGGCCAAATTAAGCGGAATCCACTGTATATATATATTTATATATTTATTTTTAATTTTCAGTTGAATATTTAGATAGGAAAATAAATTGCTATATTTAGTACAAAAAAAAAAATTCATTATTATTTTGCAAATATTTTAAAATATAAATTATCAAACAATAAAAATATTAAAACTAATCAAAAATTTTAATATAATTTTAGTTTCAATAAAATTTTCATTGTTAATAAATTCTATAGAATTAAATGTTTTATATAAATGATAGAAAAATGTAATAAATAGAACAAAATCAAAAGATGTAGATGTTAATCATAATTACACAAACTATGTAAAATCTGGGAAACAACACAATACAGGAAGGATTTCCAGGTAATATTTTAAATATTTCTTAATATTAATTCAAATAATTTTTTCTGTGCACTAATAATTTTTAATTTAGGGAACGTGCTGATGTAAAGAGTCGAGAAAGCACAGGGAGTCAAAATAGTACTGGATCTCAACCACAAGTTGTCAAATTTAAAGAAAAGTTTCCTAATCGTAATATTAAAAGGTTAGCAATATTTTATAAATTTTTATAGTTATTTAATAAATTAGTTGCAGAATATAAAATCTGTGAAAAAAAAAGAACAAATGAGTAATTAAAATTTTTTAGATCTCCAGAGAGTGATGATAATTATTCTTCATTGAATCATGTTTCATCTCATTTACAAGATATATTACATACAAAAGGGATAGATAATCGTTCTCCAAGAACTGTTCCTGGAGTTAGGACTGGAGGATTAGAATCTACTGGAAATTGGGGGCAAAGGTTAATAAATTTGTAATGTAGCTGATATTTAAACAATATACAGAAAATAAACATTAATAATAAAAATTTTTATTATTTTCAGCCATAATGGTGATGCTACAAATGAAGATGAATATGGAATTCTTCAAAGATTGGTTGATTTGAATAGCTCTATAGCTTCAACTAGTATATATGGAGATTTAAATAATAGGCAAGTCAACTTTATTTTGAATTTTGAAAATTTAGATTTTATTATTATGGAAGATTACATTGAATCTGTTTAAAATATTTTAGATTCAAATATATATTAATATGGATATTAAACAAAGTTATAAATTAATAATCTAAAATTTATCTAATTATTCTTTTGGTTTAATCATTGATGATATATGTACTTGTACTTTTATTATTCTGTAATTTTCATGTAATATAATTTTTTATATCTGCCTGTATTGATAAGCTTTCAATGAATGATATTTAAGAAACTAAAAAAGCAACTTTAATTTTATATTTTATATTTAATTTTATATTATAGTCTTTATGATAAGTAAATATAATTATTTTATATTTATTATTTTAATAAATTTGCCTGATATTACAATTTTAGATGTATTATACAAAATATAATTTATCAGAATCAGAAAATTTTGAAAATTCTATATTCTAACTCTCTTATTGTGAATTAGTTTTTTTTTTATTTAACTAGTATCACATTTCATTATATCATTAAATTAGCTTTAATATAATTTGTCTTATAAAATACATATAATAAATGAAGATTCTCTTTTTAGCTGGAACAAATTAATGTTTCCATCCAATTCAAATCTACCTGAAGTGTCCAGCTGTGATGGTCCTGTTCAGGGATGGCCCAGCAGATCTTGTTGGGGTAGCAATAGCAATACACCTTTAAGTTCCAGCAGCAGCATCAGTTCTCTTAGTACTGGTACATCTGGTAGCCAAAATGGGTCTTCTGAAAATATTTTACCATTGTTCTGTTCACATTGTGGAAGCAAATATCCAGTTGCAGCTGCTAAATACTGCTGTGAATGTGGTGCCAGGAGAAAAGGATTTGGATCTACTGGTTTAAAAACAGAATTAGTAGGATGTTAATTTTGCATAATTTTCTGAGTAAAAGTATCAACGTTGCTTATTACAGCAAATAAATTTATTTGGTCAGTATTTATTTTTTTCAGTTGTGCAAAATTTCTTATATAGATCACTAAAAAATTATTTAAATTATATATGTTGCTTCTTCTATTAGTATCTTGTACATATCATTGCAAGAATATTTATTTGATATTGATAAAAGTTCCTTTTTATATCTTCATTAAAAATGAAGATATTTGCAGTTGTTATTAATAAATTGCTGTATAAGCATATATGTGCCAAATTATTGCTTGGATTATTTCCAAAATTCCTAATGTCCATCATAAAATATATTTTTTCTGTATCTAAATAAATACATATTTTTTAACATGTAAGAAATATTTGCATTTCTTGTTAACAAGCATAAATATTAGAGATTATTGTTTAAATACTAAAGGAAAACACAGCCTGCTTAATTAAATTATTTTATGTATTCTATAAAACTTAAAAAAAATACAAATTCGGGAATAATGTAGAAATTAGTTATGTTAAGTCTGACTTAATCACTGTAATATAAGATAATAAAATGTTGTTCTTTTAAAGCATATTATTATTTTAATAATAATTAATTTTAGTTTTAAATTATTCATTTTTTATGATCATATATAATTTCTTCTAGTTATTTTATCATTTTTATTTATTATTCAATTTACACAGTGATGTTTAATAAAAAATAAGATGAAAATCATTTACATACAATGTCAATGGTATCTCAACCATGTCATATAGTTAACCAGGAAGAAGACATTCACCCATGAAAAAGGGTAATGACTCGTGTCATAAATTTAGTATTCAGTTTTACTTATAGATCACATTATATGAATTCTCTTCTCAGTATAACTTAACTATGATAAGAAGTGTTTGTCATGTATGATAATACATGACAAGCACTTCCTATTAATACTTCATTTTTGCTAAACTTTACCTTAAGGAAGATATACAATAATCATTATTAATATCCGTGACATGTTATAATAGATTATTAATTCATTTTTTATTTTTTTTTTATCTGTAACTAATCCAATGTCAATGAACTTATATAGAATAGTATCTTCTAATCCTCATTATAATAAAATCAATGATGTACCAGAATAGAACATTACATTTTATGATATATTACTGGTAATTCACTCATTATTTGTGTTTCTTATCAGAACTCTGTATAGAGTAATAAATTTTCAAACAAGTTTAAGTTTTTTTTTTTGTTTCTTTCAAATATTTTATTAAATATTTTAAAAATAAATTACTTTTTTAATTATTCTTAATTTTATAAAAGAATAAATAATGATTAAAAAATTTTTATATAAAGTTTATAAATCGTGATAGAAATAATTTGTCAAAAATTTTAATTACAATAGAATTAATATAATCATTTCTAATGATAATTAATTTGTCTTTTTATTATAATTTATTTAAGAGTATTATATCAAATTCTAGAGTTATAAACAATCTTGTACTATCCCAATTGAACTGGTTACTCAAGTCTAATTATATTTTAGAGAGATAAGAATTTAATTTTTTTACTTTTGAATTAGCCTGTTGGAAAGAAAAACAAAATTTTTTTTTATATGCATAGTTATTAATTAGTCTAAACAAAAGGATTTTTTTTTCTATCTAATTAGAATGATTGAAACAATTTTTTCATATTCTTATAAAAGAATCAAATTTCCTTACATGATTAATTTGAAATAAACATGTTTTTAAGTTATCCAAAAGAAAATTTTCTTTCCCTCTGTACACTAAAAGAAGCTTTAGCAATTTGACTTTCTGATGATTTTAATTATTCTATAAAGAATAAAAATTACATTAAATACAACAAATTTTTACACTAAACTATTTTGCATCAAATCAAGATGTGTTTTTTGTAAGTAAAAAGTCTCTCTTGAAATATTTTCATTTAATAATCCACAAATAAATTTATAGTTCGAACAAGAAGAAACAAAAAAATTCTATATTTTGTATTTCAAGTTAAGGTAAATATTCTTGCTTAAGAGCTTGCATCACATAGCAATAAAAGACCATGAACACACTCTTTTATTTTTCATCATTATATGTTATATATAAACTATAATGAAAATTTTAATTATATGCTTTATCAAAAATTATGGATTATTCTCAGCAAAAAATCTTTTACTGAACACTGATTATAATTTATTAATGATTTTTTGATGATGAAATTCTGAATAATAGCAATATTCAAGATATTTATAGAAAAAATATGATCGAACTTTGATCAACTTTTGAATTTTGAAGTTTATCAAAAAAGTTTTTATTTTCATACTAATAAACAAAAATAGATCCTTACTTGATAGCAAAAAATCCATAAAAATGTACAAATATGAATGAAAGCAAATTTTTTTTTATAATATAGATCGGAAAATTTTTTGAAAATTTATTATTTTATTTTAAATTAAATTGCAGATCTCAGATATATAATTATTTTATATAGAAATGGATTACCTTATTGTGAAAAAGACTATCAGAAAAAATTTGGTGTAAAATGTGTACACTGCGATCGGTTTATTACTGGAAAAGTTCTTCAGGTATTTGATAGTTATTAAATAAGTTTTGTTTTCTTTATTATATAAAAATATTATTATTATTATTATTATTATTATATTGACAGAATTATATAATGTTAATCTCTTTTTTGACTTATTTATTTTAATATTTTCTTGGATCCTTCAACCTTTAATATATGATTAAATAAACTGTTATTAGTAAATTCATAACAAATTACCTTTATTTCTATTGAATAAAGATATTGATTTATGCTATCAGAATAAAAAATATAAAACCCAATATTTTCATTTAATAATCAATTTATTTCATTTTTTATCATTGCAAAATGTATACAGATATTTCCCAACTTATGTATTATATATCTGACCTCCATAAATCTGAACTCATATAAAAATTTTCCAAATTTTCTTTTTGTTTTTGAGATATACAGCATAAAATTTATTGTATTTGCAGGATAAAAGTCTGAATATATTGATTTAAACATTTTAAAGATTATACAGGTAATTCCTGCTTTTATAAGCTAATTCATTCCTGAAGCAAGTTTGTTAAATAAGAATTCTTAAACCAAGAATCGATTTTCCATAGGTATTATGTTAAAACCTGCAGTTCTGTTCTTGACAAGAAAATCTGACAATAATAAAATTAAGTAAAAGGTTAACTAAATCAATAATATATGATTAAGCAATTATCATCTATCTAAATAAATAAAAATATAGCCTTTATAAAATCAAGCAAATTATAATAATAAAGAAATTATTTATGTCATATTAATTTTAAAAAATTTGTATTCTTCATTATTATTGACAGATAAGTAGATGAGAAGCAAATGAACTGCTATCTTAGGCATAACCAGGTATAAAAGTTACTTACATAATATGCCAATAAACTTTAACACAGATGAACTGCTATCTTAGGCATAACCAGGTATAAAAGTTACTTACATAATATGCCAATAAAACTAGAGAACATGCTACTTTTGCTTCTTTGCTGCCATTTTGAATTTTCTGATGGAGTTTCTGCTACAAACTAATTATACTGAATTGTATAGCTATGTATGTAAGTTTAAATGACTTTTTATGAATGTTTAGAATTTATTTATTGCAATTAATGTTCCTATTTTTGGTGTCTTTTGATACTTCATATCATACTTCATATCATTACTTCATATCATATGATTACTTTGAAAATAACTTGTAAATCTTGGAACTTATAAGTCAGGAACATATAAACCAAGAACTCCAAGTATTAAATTTACTTTGGTGTATTTTTGTTGATTGCAAGTATTGTATTACTGGTATAATATTATACCAGTAGTATGGCATTTTGGTATTGTCTCATTTTTAGTCAGAGAGCAAATATAATGATATAATATGGTATAGATGTAATCACAGTAATCCACTACCTCTAGTAGTAGTTTGTTACAGAATTTTTGTTAAAAGGTCCAACTTTCACAAAATCCAAATTATAAAAACCCTTCTGTCCTAATTATTTGTATAAGTTGGGGAATATCTGTATTCTATTTATTTCTCTGTGAATTGTTATAAATTTTTATCATTAAAAGTTAAAAGATAATGTTAGTTCTTTAAATAATTGTATTTATTAATTGAAGTTAGAAGAGTAATTTTCAGTTTATAAAATGATCAGTATTTTGTATTTAAATCAAGTTCAGTGTGCTACAATTAAATAACTTTTTAAATTCTTTCTTACAACGCTTTTTCAGTTTCACTTTTTATTCTTAATATATTTGCATAAAGTTTTTTGAATTTATTGATTTTATTATATATTTTTCTTAGACTTGATCATGATTGTTGCTTTTTCAGTTTCACTTTTTTTTCTTAATATATTTGGTAATTTTATATTTCTTTATAAAGTTTTTTGAATTTATTGATTTTATTATATATTTTTCTTAGACTTGATCATGATTGTTCAGTTTCAGTATTTGACTATTCAGTATTATACTTGTTTCTAACTTCATTAAATATAGTTTTTCAAATATAAACATTTTACAGTTTTGCTTTTTATATGTCAAACATTTCAAATAATTATGCTATTCCATAAATAATTTATCTGAATTTAGAAATTTTTCAAAATATCCCTTAATGTAGATGTTCAATAGAAATGTTGTATTACATATTAAATTTTGTAGCTATCTCTTCACTTGACAAGGTAAGGTTCATCATTGCATAATTCCACTTCTTACTTAAGCTGAATAACACAGCACATATCAAAAGTGGAAATAAACTTTAATAGAATTGAAGAACTTTTGGCTTTACTAAGGCTTTAAAAGTTCTTCAACATACAAATAATGTCTGTTGCTGAGGATGGCTTAGTAAAGCTGAAAGTTTTTCAATTCTATTAAATTTTATTTCCACTTTTGATATGTGCTGTGTTATTCATGAATAAGGTTCAACGTTCACTAAAGTTGACAGAACATCTTTATGAAACTCAACTAGTTGTTCCAAACATTGGTTATCATTCAAATTCAAATCACACAAATTTCTTTTAAACCTTTGGCACTTTCTGATATGCAAGACATCATTTTGATATATATTTATGTTCTTTGTAGCAATAGTGACATTCTTTCTTTTCTTAAATTCATACAGTACTTATATGTGTTTCACTCATTGTCAACAATTTCATTTAAAAAGAATACTATATATGTCAATACTTAAAACACTGTATCATATTGACAGACTACATTGAATACATAGCAATTAAAAATAAAGCATAGGCAAATATTTTCAAATGATTAATGTTATGCAAAAAATAACATTACAAAAAAAATATATACAAAAAATAATGTATCAGATCATCTCATAAGTATATAAAATATATATAAGGTGTGTGAAGAAATTCTCATTGTTTTTTTCGAAAAAAGAGTCTTTATTTAAAAAAGAATGAAAATAGATACATCAATGAAAGTATTGTTCGTCGCTGGCCAATACTTTTGCCCATCTTTCAGATAATTGTTGAATGCCGTTGCAAAAAAACTCCTCATCTTTTGAGGCTATCCATTTGTCGACCCATTTTCGAACTTCGGCATCATTCGAGAAGTGCTGGTCGGCCAGGTCATGTGCCATCAAACGGAAGAGATGGTAATCCGATGGAGCGATATCTGGGCTATACGGCGGGTGAGGTAAAACATCCCAACCAAGCACCTGCAGTATGTCCTTGACTGGGTTTGCCACATGTGGCCGTGCGGTGTTGTGTTGGAAAAACACCTTATCATGTCGTTTGGCATATTCTGGTCGTTTTTCCTTGATTGCTTTACGTTTGCCACATGCGGCCGTGCGGTGTTGTGCTGGAAAAACACCTTATCATGTCGTTTGGCATATTCTGGTCGTTTTTCCTTGATTGCTTTACTTAAACGCAACAATTGTTGTCAAAACGCAACAGTTTATTGGGTTTGGCTTGGGTCTTGGTCGATCAAAGCCTCCAACTCATCGTCTTCGAACAATTTTTCCCTACCACTGCGTTTGTAGTCTTCAACTTCGAAATCACCGTCTTTAAAATGGCAAAACCAATCACTGCATGTTGTTTTACTAGGAGCATACATACCATAAGCATCCACAAGCATATCATGTGCTTGAGCTGCAGTTTTCTTTAAACGAAAGTAAAAAAGTAGTGCTTCTCGCAAATGGCGCTTATTCAGTTCAAAATTTGACATTTTTATGTGCAAACAGCAAATGACGGTGGAAAAAATCACAAATTTTTTGACGCAATCTTATTGACAGATTGTTAGGCTTAGAGAATGACGCTTTGTGATAGATTGCGTCACCATTTACATCCAGAGCCATCTATTGGAAAACAGTGAGAACTTTTTCACACACCTTATACTTATAAGATGACTTGATACATTAATGCATATTATAAAAAAGCAAATTTTCCCTAATTTTTAGATACATTTTCACACATCTTAATAAATACAAATTACAAGTGGAAGAAGTTGAATATATAATATAGTATGTATATTGGAATAATAGACAGTTAAACAAAGAAATATAAGTTTAATACATAACAAAATATATCAATATATAAATATATTGTTATATGCAAACATAACAAAATTTTGAAAAAAAACTGGAAATAGTAACAATATTTTTAATGGTACCATCATACAACCACACTTTTGTAGATTACAATTAAAATTAATTAATTAATCGATATCATATTGTGATAATGATAAAAAAACATGATTTAAGATTCATATTATCAGGTTTTGAGAAGTTTACAAGATAAAAATGATTAGGATCTATTAAGTTAGCAAATAAGTTTTCATAATTTACATTTTTAGAGAGTTTAAGAGATTTTTGAATTTATAAATATGTAGAATCTATTTAGTTTAAATTGTAAAAAATAAAACGAAAATTTTTTTATTTCATAAATATAAGAATAACTTATTGAATAGATAAATTACAAATGTTACAATTTAATTTATTGTAACAGATATTATAATGAATTCTGATAACATAAAAAAATAAAAATGAAAATGATTATTGTGAATCTTTTGATTTATTTTTAAAATTCATTTTATATATCTTTAAATATAAGTTCAGTAAATAAATTTAACATTTGTTTAAAATATAGTTATAGATTATTTAATATTTTTAGTTATAGTTTTTACAATTTCTATCATAATAGTGCAAAAAAGAGCACTTCTAAAAAAATAAAGTGCAAACTGTAAAATTTGGTATACAAATGCCTTTCAACTGGATATACAAAGAATTAAAATTTCATTGTCAATGAATGTGCAGGTCATTTTCTAAATGCACCAGAAGGACAAATCTAAGATCAATATAAAGAGTAATGTTCATAAATACAGATATATCTGACCAATTTTGCTGTTTCATTATATTAAATAGTCTATGAAAATGCCTCTACAATATCTGTCAGCAGTATGAGCCACTAAGTAAATTTGAGAGAGGCTGCTTCATATGCTTATAGTAAACTTGTGTTAATTTTTTGAATCAGAATATATTTTTATTATTCTTATCCTTGGATCCATTTAAAATAAATTTCTAATATTATTGTTTTAAATGAATATAATTTATTTAAATACTCTAAATAGATTTTTTTTCCACTAAATTGTAATTTTATACTAAACAATAATCCCAAATTTCTTTATTTTTAAGAAATTGTGAAACATATATAGTGGATCTTTGTATAATATCAGGGTTAGGTTCCTAAAAATTATGACTTTAATTGAAGCGATGTAAACTGAAACCAGAAAAATCTATAGGCCTAGTATTATAAATCAGAGTTACATTCCTACAGTGCTTTTTTCCTAATACTAGAATTGATATTATTTGGTAATTTTTGTCATCTAATCATTACTATATTGTTCAATAATGGAATGAAATGAATAAAAAGTATGATTTAATTATAAATTTTAATTGAAAGATGTTACATAGAACCTATGCTTAAGCAAAGGAAATTATTTTCTAATAAAAGACAACTTAGAATTCATAGATGCTATATACATGATTAGTTTTTTAATACCAGATTTCAATTGTCTGCTAATAGTGGTGCCATTTCAATCCCTATCACATATCACACTAAACAGGTCAGCCAAATTGTAGAGAAAAAAGATACATAAGTTAAATCTAAAACCTTCATATAAATTTTCCAGGGGATTGAATCCTAATTCAGTCCCTGGTCCTCTGGTTAGAAAGTCAAAGGGCTTTCATTGGTGAATCCAACCAACTTTTTTATTGCAGTATAGTTTAACACATTGATCATAGACAATATTGTATATTTGAATTACTGCTTATGTAAAATGTGGTTATTTGGTTTTTACAACTACTCTATAGACTTCATACAAGTTTTCTGTCTTTTATGCAGAGAAATGTATGAAAATAGGACTTTATTCTATTCCATTACCTTTAAAATTTTAATTTTTTAACTAATTAATTTACTTTTTGCTCATAATATAATAGTGAAACAATATTAAGTGAGGCAATTTTAAGCAAGGATTCTACTTACTCTTAAGTACTGATTCCTTTAAAAATTATTATAATTTCATATAGTTAAACATTAAGTGAGGCAATTTTAAGCAAGAATTCTACTTACTCTTAAGTACTGATTCCTTTAAAAATTATTATAATTTCATATAGTTAAATATATATTACAGTAGGTTCTCCATTTATACAGTTTCAATATTGATTTCAGAGATTTGCAGATGAATAAGTCTCCATTTTTGTAGAATTTCCATAAATTGCAAATGAAAAATTCATCAAAACAATTTACTTTTGTGCTAAAATATTAGTTATGGCCTTAAATTTTCTTATTTATACTTAAAGTATGCTCATAAATTTCTTTTAGCAATTCTCTTTGCTGATATGTCCATTGTATATATTGAATGTAATCATTGTTGGACTTAAGCATTTTTTGACTTATGTGGAAATTTTTCAGATGAATTAACCATGTAAGTCAGGGACCTATTGTATTTTCTATTTTTTTCATTTTTAAACTTTAAAAGTAGAAGTTTCAAGTTTTATTGTTTTAATCTATTAATTTTCATATATAATTATTTCTTTATAAATTATAATTTTTGCTTTATATAGGCAGGAGACAATAGTCATTTTCATCCAACATGTGCAAGGTGCACAAAATGTGGAGATCCTTTTGGTGATGGAGAAGAAATGTTTATGCAAGGTAAATTCATAATACAGTAATATATTTATATATAAAAATGAGACAGAAATATCCATAATTTATTTATTCAATTAATACAGTTAAATTGGTTATGTACAATAATAATCAATTTTTAGAATAATCTCCTGCTTTTTAATATACTGTCAGGTATCCAGCATCCATCAGATCATAAACCCCTGATTGCTTTCAGAATAAAATGTTTTTGGTCAAATAGTAAGTTAAACATGCACCAACTCTTTCAATTCTTTGTGACTAGCAAATTGCAACCCTTTTGTGTAAAACATATCAGACAGCTCTATCAATGCAGTATTAATTTTATTTTAGTCTCCTATCAATAAAACACATAATTAACTTAAAACTTTGGACATATAAAATCATAGTGACACTGGCTGGAAAAAGTGCAATTAAGGATGCAATAGATAAATCAATTCTTTATAAATATCAATACTTTTTTTTGATACATTGATAATTTTATAGTCAATACATTTATTTCAATATTTTTAAATATTGATATTTTCTCTCAATATTCTTGAGTATTGGAGAAACTTAATATTTGATAAAACAAAAAAATTTTCTGAATTACATAACAAAATAAATATTACTTTTTGTTTAACTTGAATATTTTTAGATCTATGTAAGTATATATACCATAGATTTAAAAATTAGATATCAACGAACATGTATCTTTTATATTAAATTAATTATAATTATATATTAATGAAATACTTTTGAATGTGTTTCCATTGCCATGTTTGTATACATTTCTATTAATATTAAATTATTTTACAATTTAACATAAACTTTTTCAAACTTTATAATTAACATAAACTTTTTGAAAGTTTTATGATTTTTGATATATATATATCAAAATCATTTACAGTCAATTCTCGTTATTCGCTGATTCCGTATTTGTATATTCAACTATTCATGAAAATTTATTTGTAACCACAAAATCAATATTTACAGAGCTTTCATGATTATTCGCAGACTCCTGCTGAGCAGCAAAAATACTGCTACCAATGTAAACTCTCTCTCTCTAATAAAGAAAGTTTTTGTTACCAAATGTAGTCTCTGAATCGGTTTGCCAGAAAATTTCTCATTACCTATCTTTGCTCACTCCACATACCTCAAATAGGCTAAATGCCTGTTCATATCATCTGCAGGTCCCATAGAAAAATGTGACCCTATGTTTGAATGCACCCTCAAATTTAAATGCCCAAATTCCTTTGCATTTTCTCCTTACACCAAAATTTTAGAAGATCTGAGGCAAAAAGTGATGCAGACAAGACTGATGCAGTTTTTTAATGCAATTCAGAAAGACACATCCACCTGTCACCTGTCTTATCAAACATCTTGCAACATCAAGAAACTATCAAATCAAAAATAAGATTTTATTTACTATATAGTTAATGTTTTAAAAAATGATCAAAAATAAGATTTTATTTACTACATAGTTAATGTTTTAAAAAATTAAATAAAGTTTACTGTAATTATAATACTGTATATAGTACTATACACTGCATATACTGTATTTATTTGTAAGTAATATAATACATATTAAATAAGGTCTTTGTAAATAGAAAAACACACATAAACCAAGTATGTTGGGAAGATAGGTTTGCAGGAACCTAACTCTGTATTTTTTTTTTTTAAGATTTTCTGAGAATTTATAGGTAACGTAATACGGTGGATGGTACTCTAACTCTGTATTTTCCATAGGCACTATGGTTCACTATTCACTAATTCAGTATTTGCAAAGAATTTACAGAACGTAACTACCATGAATAGCAAGAACTGATTGTATATATATTTAAGATTTTGTATATAAATACTATACAAAATGCACAAAACTGAATTTACTTATCATGTTTTGTTCAAAAGATATTACATTTTTTTCCCAAAAGATATTTAGGGACATTCTGTTTATACATTGAACAATTTTTCCAGTAAAATAAAAATTTTAAAACATCATTGTAGATATTTTTTCACACTGTTATAGATTATTAATGAATTAGAGAAAAATTAAATACAAAATATTATAACTAATTACCATAACACTAGCACTTCCAGCAGTGAGAAAAAACAATTTTATTTAACACAGACTACATTTTTCTTTTTTCTCACTGCTGGAAGTGCTGCTGTTATGGTAATTAGTTATTTAAAGTCTAAGCAGTTTATTCTAATGAACAAAATATTATATTGGATTTTTCTTTTATATGAAAAATTTAATAGGTGGTGCAATTTGGCATCCAAAATGTGGTCCCAAATTGGAAGCACAGGAAAATGGTCCCATAGAAGAACCAAAACAAGAAACAATGATAAATGGACAACAGGTGAAAAACTTTCTTTTTCTGTTCAAAATTTAATTACCATTTAAATATCATAACATAAATTGGTTAAATATTAATGATTAAATAATAACCAAATTCAAGAAAAATCCTAGCAATAATCATTTTAAAATATACCTAGAACCAAGGCAAATAAAGAGAGGTAGCGCAGATCGGGTGTTTACTGAAAAAGACGTCACATGTCACATAATATGTGACGTCGTCTGGAGGACATGCCAAAAGTAAATAAAGAGAACACACTGGCTATTGTTATATCAATAGTATTGTACATGAAAACGAAATTCTAACAATTGAAAAAGAAATCAGCTATTTTAATTGTTTAAAAAACCATCTATAGTGAAATATAAATGATCGGTGCAACAATGGTGAACAATAATAATTGTGCTGTTGTTGGATGTGCAAATTATAGCAGAAAAACTATAAAATAAATCAGCATTCTTTTCTGTATTTTATTTGTTTCTTGTATATAAATAAAGAAAATTTTCGAATTGATTTTTATTTTAATTACTATATCAGAAAGCATAAAGCACTATTAGCAAGGAAAATATTTATTGCTATAAAACGTTTTCAAGAAATGCAGGATTCAAAGAAAAAATTTTCAGTAGTCCTGTTTATAAATATTATAGAATTTAACAAACTTGTTTTTACTATTTAAAAAAAAAATCTTGTGTATATTTTTAACAAAACTAATTTATTATATTATTTCTTTTCTAACATAGTATCAAAATATCTTCTGTTTTTTATTTAAAATCAAATTTTTGTTAAAATCGTAATTTTTCTGTAACCTTGGGTCAGTCCCAGTCCTTATATAAATAGTTATACATCATTATCAAGATACTACGAGTAACAATTATGAAGTTCTATCAAATGTTTATCTTTTAACATAAATCAAAACGGTAGAATAACGTAAAAAAAGGAATTTTTTGACGTCTTTCGCACAACTTTTCGATTCTCTAACTTCCAAAACTGTTAAAATTTTTCTTTGCAGATGAAGTGGAAGATTTTGTATAATAATTTATAAATGAATAACTTGGAAAGAATATTAAATAGTTATGACTGTAGCAATTATGTGGATTTTAATGAAGCAGGTATGCCATATCTTTTTAGTTTTATTTTTATTTTGAAAACAAAAATAAAAAAAAAAAATTGCTATGAAGAGTTTTATTTAAAAATGTCTGCATTTTTGAAATCTGTAAAAATATACTGCATAGAATTAAATTACAGAGAATGGGCAAAGAACCAAATGAATTCTGCATTTTTGTTGAAAAATGAAAAACGTATTAATGTTTACTTGGACATTCAGATATTTATATCTTGATTGGTTTAAACAACAGCAAGTGTACAATTGCACATCAATTTGCCAACGCATAATTATATATTAATACTTTGCTGTTTGCTAGTGTCAAAGTGCCAAAAATAGTTTATATTTATTAAAACGTAGCAAATATTTATAAAAATAATAAAAGACAAACTTTTTATAACTCAAAAATATTTGATTTGCAGTTGCTAGCTATAACGTTTTGAATTATAGCTTCTTTCGGATTTCAAGTTAATACAGTTTTGATCCAATCAGTTACAAGTTAGGTATTAAAAAAATCGGTTCTCATTTTTTCATCCCTAATTTTGTATGCATCGTATAAAATTTAATTCATGATATAGAAACCGAGAATAAAAATTTCAGAAATTAGTATATTCTAATTATTAAACTATTCAAATAACCTTGCTTTAAAGTATCAAGCACGCTAGTAAATGAAATAAAGCTTAAAATAATAATTATTTAGGCATCCTATGGAATTTAGTCTTGTGTGTCTAAGTGAAAAACAAAGAATGGTTTGATCAGGTGGAACAAGAAATTTTTTTTGGATCGATTATCCGCCATTTTGTTGTAACTCTCAACCTGTCACCGGCGTGTTTAGGTTCGAAAATCGAGTTGGCATCTGGCAGAATCACTTGATTGATTATGCAGATTAATCGCGCTTGATTTGTTATTTTATCATTCGTTAATGAGATCGATACCATGCGCAAATTACTGGTTTATTCGATCGTGTCTACAAAAAAAATGAAATTTTAATATTAACGATATTATTCAATCTGATGGAAGAATCTCCAACATGCAGAATGTACAATTTGGTAAGGACTTTTGT
Organism: Olivierus martensii; assembly: GCA_000484575.1. Classification (NCBI taxonomy): domain Eukaryota; kingdom Metazoa; phylum Arthropoda; class Arachnida; order Scorpiones; family Buthidae; genus Olivierus; species Olivierus martensii. The sequence goes on from AYEL01087639.1 coordinate 38,973, forward strand.
AAGTTTTATTTTATAAATGGTAGTTTTGTATGTATTTTTAATAATTATCTTATTCTTTCAGATTGGATTCCTGCTCGTTATGTACTTACTCTGTTGACTTTCTTAGGGTTGGGTTTACAATATACTCAGAGAGTTTGCCTCAGCCTTACTATGGTTGCTATGGTTAATTCAACTGCTATAGAAGCTAGTGAGAACGATACAACAGACGATGAATGCCCCATGGAATACCATGTAAACGAAACCATCCATTATGAGGTATATTATTACTTTAATGGTATCAAAGAAGGGTTTATCATAATAACGACTACGAATATGATTTTAGGGGAAGTTTTTATGGGCTCCAACCGAACAAGGAGTGATTTTAGGTGCATTTTACTATGGCTATATATGTACTCCGTTACTTGGAGGAAGGTTATCCGAAATAGTAGGATCTAAATGGTTATTGGGCACAGGGATATTGTGCACATCCGTTTTGACACTAGCAACACCATTAGCTGCAGAATGGGGAATGGCAACAATGGTTGTAGTCAGAGTATTGATAGGTCTAGGCCAGGTAAGTTCTATTTCTTTGCAAATTTAATTTGCATTCTCTCCCTAATATCAATTCTTTATCTCTTAGGGAGTTAATTCTGCATCTATGTATGCTATGTTCTCTCGATGGGCGCCACCACAAGAGAGAAGCAGATTGTTATCCATTTGCACCATAGGACAACATGTCGGTACTATCATAACCATGTCTTTAACGGGATTCTTATGCGAACAAAAATTTGCAGACGGATGGCCTGCTGCATTTTATGTCTATGGTGAGTTTTTAGTGTTAAAATCAATTATTGATATTTCTTTTTACTATTTTTGATACAAACAGAATGTTTTAGGTGTGGCAGGATGTATTTGGTTTACGTTTTGGGTTGCACTAGTGTACAACACTCCTGAGGAACATCCAAGAATATCAAAGAAAGAATTGCTGTACATACAACAGAATCTACCACAGTTTTCGCATAAAAAGGTATGTAAATCTGCTAGAACATAATAAAAGTGATATAGTTTTAGTGTAAAAATGATAAATTTTTTATACAGAGCAGGCCTATTCCCTGGAAAAAGATTTTTACCTCTAAAGCTGTATGGGCAGTAACCATAGCCAAATTTGCAGGAACATGGGGATTTACATCATTTTTGACCAAGTTACCAGCATATTTATCAGACGTGCTTCATTTTCGCATGCAAAAGGTAAGCTCAAGTTTGAATATTTCGTAAAATATGGTAGTTATTTTAAAATTTAAATTATCCACAGAATGGTTACATAAACTCTCTAGTATATGTGGCTGAAATATTGTGCATGTTAGTATCTGGATACTCATCAGATCTTCTGAGAAAAAGGAACAACCTCAGCGCTACTTGTATAAGGAAACTATTCGAAGCAGTTGGTTAGTATTTGATGATGATAGATAAGTCATTATATCTGTTTCAGCGAAATTTTGCTTAATTATATCTTTTCCAGCTCTTTTGGGTCCCGCTGTTTGCCTTATCGCCATACCAGCCATGGGTTGCGATAGTTCGTCTGTCGTCGTGTTCCTAGTGCTATCTATGGGTTTTTATGGCATGGTAGGAGGCGGAGACATACCCGTGTTTGTAGACATTGCACCCGAATTTGCAGGTTTGCCTTCTTTGCAAGAAGAAATATTGATAAATATTTTGAAATTTTGAATAAATAAATTCTTTCCATAGGAACGATTTTTGGTTTGGCTAATGGTTTGGCAGGTGCTACTGGTTTCCTATCACCTCTAGTTGCTGGAATTTTCTTAGATTCTGATGTAAGTAATAATAAAATTCAATTACATTTTGTCTATTTTTAAATTCAGTCGCATGTCAAATTTTTGTGACTTGTCGGGTGTGACAACACAGACAAAACATAACAGTACACTATCTCGATTGCTCGATGACACTACGTCAATCAGAATGACGTCGCACTAAAACAGAACACTCATTACTAAATATTTATTTCTATATGACGTAAAACGAAAAATCGCTCTTTTACTTAACTAAACGTAAAGTTTTATGTTTATTATTTAAAAGTATATATCAATATATAACTGATTATGTCTTTCAAATAGCATGGTGGTATGCAACAATGGAGTAAGGTCTTTTATACTTCGTGTGGAATATATGTCTTTGGAGCCATCGTGTTCATTTTAATGGGATCTGCTGAACCCCAATCCTGGGCCATAGTCGAATCTTCTCCTAAACAAGTTAAAAATTCGTCTTCAGATCCGGAAAAGAAGAATTTAGAAAAGGAAGAAGTGGAAATCACCGTGAGATAAGATCCTATTTTTAATTTTCAAAAAAGGTATAAATAACGGACGGGTATTTATGACGAACAGATGATGTGTATATATTATGAGAATTGAAGTTTGTGTTTTTTTTCTGAAGAAATAAATAATTTGTAAAATTGAACGATGATTAAAACTGTCTCAAAATAATTTTAAATGATAATTTTTAATACATCTTACATGTAAATATAATGCAGTCAAAACGTCTATTTTTTTTTTTCTATAAACGCACAACTTATATTCTGTTTTTCTTTTTTTTGTCTTTTCGTGTTAGTCATGCTTTAGTTGTCATTGACAATAGTTTTTTTATTATGTCATTTAACAGTCGGTTTCCTTTTTTAATCAGTTCTTTTGCTTATAAAGTTTATACTTAACATTCAACTTTTTTATATTTTTTACTGCTAAGATAAAGAAATGCAAAAAAGCTGTTTCTTTATCGTTAACATTCAATGACAATAGTAAACAAATTTTTATAACAGTTTTAAAACTTTCAAGTTCGCTGATCATAAAATAATTCAACAAGCTTTTTTATGCAGAAATAATGAAATTTATTATTATTAAATATACAAGTTACTAATAATACCAGGCAGTAACGTTTCGGCTGTCTAATTGCCTTTCCTAATGCATCTAGCATGTACATGTGCGCACGTGTGATTCTACATAAGCATGTGATGTAGGCAATCCCTGTTAGGACAGTATGCAAACACTTCGTTACTATTAGGCGTTAGCATTTAAACAGTTACAATCTGATAAAAGCATTAAAACAAAAACATAAAAGTATAGCTTCTTCATTTTAAGCAGATAATGAATTTTCGGTTATACTCTTTTATATTATTTTTTTCCATATTTCATAATTATCAATAGAATAAAAATCACACGTATATTTCGGAAATGCTAAAAGTATGACTTTTTTTTATATAGCATGTGGGTCGAAAAATACGCTATTCCGTCTATGAAAAATAGTAATAGAAGTTACATTGAATTCGGAAAGAAAATTCAGCGCCAATGGAGAAACAGCACTCTCTTAATTCCTGATTTTCGTCAGAGATTGGAAAGAGTGCGATTCTGAATGAAGATGATCCACCTCCTCAGATGTTAATCTTTGCCTCGAATTCTGAATCGGTTTAATAATCTTGGCTTTATCCCGGATACGTCCACCCTATATTAGTTGGCCTTCCTAGATATATTGTTCGTCAGAATCTCATTATTAATGTCTTGTATCTATCATTGATCCTTGTTAAAAAATTTATTGGCATATACCTAAATTAGAGCTGCTCCTGTATCGAATCATGGTTGAATAGATCAATCCTATCCAAAGGGTGTTGGTTTTTATCGTTTCTAATTCTTATTAAAAAACTGTTTTCATCTTGGAAAATGTAATATTAAATCCAGTTTTTCTAGCAATTAATTTTCGACATTTTATAATCGAGCCAGACATTTTATCCACCTGTAATTGGTTTCCCTCTATGCTCGTTTTTCATCAGTTTTGCATATAACTTCCTTACTTTCCCCTATTGTATTTATACTGCTCCGCTTTGTTCATAAATACAATGTAGTTTTCCACAAGAAGGAATTGAAATGTATATCTACCCATTTTTAAAAAGATCTGAACGAGAAAACTTTACAAGACTAGATGATTATATATGAATCAGAAAAGGTGTATATATTCCTTTTCTAAATACTGTACTTCAGTATGGTGTTCATCTCTCCTAATTCTAATAATAATAGCCAAATAATTCGAGGCTTCCTCACTTTTATTTCAGAGTCGTAACGTAATCCGAGAGCGAGATCTGTGAAAGGTTTTCGATTGTACTATCTTCAACTGTGTTTTCTTGCGAGATAAGCACATCGTCTATATACTGTCAATTGAATTTGACTTTTAGTATTAAAATCAGTAGAACCTCTTCCTTTTATCCTTAGTATTAATTCAGCGAAAATTCCAGCCAGGAGTTTGCCGATTAGTAGACTTCTTCTCTATACATAGAACTTCTTCCAGAAACCAAAGTATGACTCATGATAACATACCATAAATGTTCCTAATCATATTATCATCAGACTTGGACGGCAGATGTTTTACAAAAAGCAGTATAGTTACAGACAGGCCAGTTCAGTATTGATCATCATATATACCTGTACTACTAATAATCGAACAGTAACTTCATTTCTTATGGAAGGGACCTACTGTGACAGTCTATATTACGTGTTTATGTAGGAGGAGGGGGACACACTTGTTAGATACAATTTAAAAGAACTATAGACGGACGAAAACTTTACTGTCTAGTATTATTAATAACTGTGTATTTATTAATAATTATTTCTGCCGTTTAACATACAAAAGAGAGAATTGAAAATAGAAATTAAGTGCAAAAAAATTTAATTAATAATTATGATATAGCTCAATTATTATTGAACAATATATATCATTATTATTATTATTATTATTATTATTATTATTATTGCTCAATATGATCCTCTTTCATTTATTGTAACAATTTTTATTAAATATTAAATCTAGATTTTCCGCAAAATTTTGTATATAAAATACTGGAAAAATTTTTTAAAATGTTTCCATGATTGATAGGAATAGGGATTTTGTCGAATAGCTTAATTCATTATAAATTATATTATTTGATCAAGTGTTGTGATTGATAAATCGCTAAGAAGCATTTAAATACGATAATAACTAACATACAAAACTAAAATTTCAAATGAGTTCAGATTTGTTCGCATTATGGTCATTATCTGAAAACATGAAGATATGCATTTTTTCATACTTTTAGATCATTTTTTAAATATAAATATGATATAAATATCACAATGTTGGGCTGCACATATTTTTATGTAAATTTATGTAGCAGTTAATCTTTTATGATTTTAGTTGAGATGTATTTTTAAAAAATTGTTTTTTCACATCTAAGCTAAATGCCCCTGTAAAACTGTCTTTTCCTTTCGACTTTCGTGTTATAAGATGAAAAAGAAATTATACCAATAAAAGTATATAATAAGAATAAATATTGTTTCATATTTTACAAAGTATATTAAAATTTTATTAATAAATATAATTTTTGCAGATTTATCAAAAATTCGGCAAAACTACATTAGTACAAAATTACGTTACGAACAAAACAAAATTACATTAGTATATGTATAAAAAATGTAAACCACATGCAAATACTTTTATTTACAATTTTTAATATTTTTTTTTTTGCTTAAACTTTATCATTTATGTTGTTTAAACTATTGCTGTTACTATTTTTGTTTTTTATAGTCGATTCTTTGGTCTCTGTTATAGCCCAAGGTTGCACTTCCGAAGATGCCATAAACAAGAAAAGAAAGCCACCAAACGCAAAAAATCCTGCTGATATATAAAATACGTAACTCCATCTTTCTAAACTTCCTTGCTGAAATTTTAAATAAAGCGTTAAAAAAATAATAATAATAAATGTAACAGCCAATAAACACTTACAGATTCTTCTAACAGTAAACCAGCCACGAAGGGACAGAAAAGAGCAGATGAACAACCAACAGAGTTAACAAAGCCGTAAACAACTCCTGCGTAACGATGAATAAATTATAAAAATAAGATTATTATCGTAATTTTAATATAAAATTCGTAACACACCTGCAAAACCGGGTGCCATGTCGACTACTATTGGGAAATCTCCACCTCCTGTCATCCCAAACAATCCTAGAGATAACGTTAGCACTGTTATAATCATAGTAGTATTTTTACCTATTAATGGTATAGCAATCAGGCAGAGTGACGGTCCAAACATTCCTGAAAACGTATATAAATGCCATTAAGAAAAACTAATACAGTAATTAAGTAAAATCTAGAACAGTTACCTACCACCAGCTTCAAATATCTTTCTGATAACCGTTATTTTCAAGCACTGGCGATTTCGCAAAGAATCGGATAAAAATCCTGAACTAATATAACTCAATCCTTCTGCAGCGTGGAATAGTGCATTCAGTAATCCATTCTGCACATAGTAATATTTTTAAATGTACTCTTTAAATATAAAAACCAAAGCTGAAGGTAATAAAATTACCTTATCTACTGAGTAGTACATTACAGTCTCCATGTAAACTGGTAACTTCGTTAGTAATGTGTAATAACCCCAACCCCAACAAAATTTTGTAATGGCCACTGTCCATATAGGCTTGGATATCAGCATGTTCTTCCACGGAATAGGTTGTTTCTGTGGAAGGTTTTAAAATTTTAATAATGAATTTAACTTTTGTAAAATATGCAAATTCTACTCACTCTGTGCGTAACGTTAGGGGTATTTTCTGTTATAAATATTAATTCCTGTTTGCTTATTCTTGGATGAACTTCTGGACTCTCGTAGACTAGTACTGCCAACAATATGGTTAAAATAAAACCCATGAGCCCTGCAAGAATGTGATAAAATTCAAAATAAATGTGTAGCTTCTTAGTAAATAACTATTTTGATGATTCTATTTATGAATTAATGTATATTAGCCAGAGAAATATAAAATGTTTTGAAAAATTCACTGAAACTATGAAATCCATTTAAAATTAATTAAAATTAGCTTACCAAATACATAAAATGCGGATGGCCATCCTCCTAAAAATCCATATTCGCATAAATATCCTCCCAACATCATGGATATCACAGTTCCTATACTGTTACCAGATACAGATATAGATAACAATGTGCTCCTTTCTTTCAAAGGAGCCCACTTGGCTATGAGACTATACATAGCAGGAAATGATAATCCCTGTTTAAACATAATTATTAAGAAAAAAAAAACAATTTTCTATTTAAAAATAAAAAAAAAAATAAGAAATGTTTAACCTGTGATAATCCTGTAAATATTCTGGCAACGACCACAGTTTCCCAACCAAAATCGGTGATCAAAGGAATGACGAAAACCGATAAAGAACAGATAGCAGTGCAACTCACGTATATTACTTTAGCTCCGATTTTGCTGATAACCCACCCAGCATTCAATTGCCCGAACAGAAATCCATAAAAGAATCCAGTCAACATAACTCCTTGAGTAGTTTGTGACCAGTCGTACCTTTTACTCTACAATAAATGCAAAATTTAAGCATAAAAATAAATATGGAAATATAAATTCTTACTGACTTCATAGATATAGTCGATCTCCTCGTCTGTATTGTTTGTTACATTTTGATTAGTGCTGTTAACCATTGCAACTATGCTTATACTCAGTATGACTCTATGACCATACTGAAAACACATGGTGAAGAATGATAACAAGGTAAGGATATATCTAGCAGGGAAGACATCTGAAAATATTGGGTAAAATAAATGCAAAAAGGTAACACAAACTATATAGATTATACAGTATAAAGAGAAAATTTACCTTCCAATGTCATTTTTCTTGGTGATTTTTGTTCTCACGGCGTTAGTGCTTTATATATATAACACACACGATTAAATTTTATATTATTATTTTTTCAAAAAAGCTGTATTATGACTAAATTATCTTCTAGATAATAAATATTTCTTTCGACTTTATATATTTAATTTGATAGTTTTAACATTGCGTGTTTTAAATGTCACGCGTTATATAATCACTTTTTATATCTCTTAAGATAAATTGATGGATTGTTTATATATTATTTTTTAAGAATCGTGGATGTTTTAATATATTCTAGTATGTAGAAAAAATTATCGTTTAAAGTTGCGAAAAGACAGCTAATTAGATTATCATCGTTTTCTTATTTATTAACAACTCATTGTTAATGATTTATGAGACCTTTCGGAAGTTATCTTACGAGTATTTATAGCAGTGCGACTTGCTGTAGCTGGCTACACCTGCTATTGTTTAGAACATGAACTGTAGAATAAATAATAAAAAAATTTTGAAATTTAATCGCCTTTTGACTTTTACATATTTAATTTGATAATTTCAACACGGTCCAAACTATACTTGACAGCATCGGAAGTCAGTATTGAATTTACGGGAGAGCCGAAGTTCGTTTATATCACTACGCCGATAATATAGTGCATTAAATTATTCTCGATGTTATAGTAAATTGTCATAAAATAATAACAATTTTGATGAATAAAATGTTGATATCGTAATATATAGTAAAGTATCTACGTGTCTATAATATGTGCCAGGGATGGGCAAACCATGGCCCGCATTAGTATTTTGTGCGGCCCGCGTCGCAAAAAAATAACAAAATAAAATAAATAAATAAAATGAATTAAAAATTCCTTAACTAAGAGAACGAAATTCAGACTTTTACAGCACCATTTTCAGTAAATATAGAAAGTGTACCAAATGAACTTCAATTGGAGATAATAGACTTGTAGTTTAGATTTGAAAGATAATTTTAAAGAAAAACTCTGGTATACTTTTATAAAACTTTTATCAAAGAAAATGAGTTTCCCAACTTAAGGAAGCATGCCACAAAAATTCTATCGTTATTTTCTACAACTTATGTATGTGAATAGTTTTTCCGCCACGAGTTTAGTGAAAAGTAAAACAAGAAATCGGCTAACAGACTCGCATCTCAAAAGTAATTTAAAATTAGCAGTGACTAATATTCGACCAAATATATCGGATATATTACGTTCGCATCAATTCCAGAAGTCACATAAAATATACCTACATTAATTTATAACCATATATGAATAAATAATTGTAATTTACCCGCATTTTTTTCTCTTGTGTGCGTTCCGCTTCAGTTCGAAAGTTTTAAATGTGGTCCTTACATAGAAATCGTTATTTTCTACAATTTATATATATGTGAACAGTTTTTCTCCGCCATGAGTTTAGTAAAAAGTAAAATAAGAAATCGGTTAACAGACTCATATCTCAAAAATAATTTAAAATTCAATCAAATATTTCGGATATATTACGTTCACAACAGTTTCAGAAGTTACATTAAGTATGCCTATGTTAATTTATAATTACATATTGAATAAATAATTATGATTTACCCGCGTTTTGTTTTTTTTCTTGTGTGCGGCCCGCGTCAATTCGAAAGTTTTAAATGTGGCCTTACATAAAAGGAGTTTCCCATCCCTGATATGTACAATGATCACATGCACAATGATGTTCTGTGTTCTAAATTGGTGGAGTTGTAAAATTTTAAGTCGTTCTCGAAAGACTGCATGATTAGCCGTCAAACGAAACAAACCCTTATTTGTCAGATTGCAGATAGCGTTCTTCTGACGCTCTGTAATGCAATGTTTTGAATAAGTTAACCATATCCAGAATTATTTTGAAGGAGCTGAAGTTAATTATTTTAATGACAGATATGTTTTATAAAATATCTGATTATAAATATATACTGTATTTAATAAATAAATGTTGTTCAGGATCATATATACTGTATTTAATAAATAAATGTTGTTCAGGATCGTTTGACATTCAAATGTTGCTGAATGGTTTTATGACTGTTTATTATTGCCGGCAACTAAGGAAAAGACTCTGTCTTGGACTTCTCCCCAGACACTTTTGGTGACATTCGACCGTCTTGGTCACACGTGGTTATCTGTGCATTACTTTAAAATAGCCATTGCCGCGTATCGAATTATTTTTATACCTCTAAAAAGTATAAAGTAATGTACATGCTTTACCGAAAGATTCAAAAAGTATTTTCCATTTAATAATTAATGTATCAATTTTGTTACATCTAAGTTATCATTTGTGTTGTAACTTTTTTTTCGTTGTGGTTAAGAAAATATTAATAGGGATAGATATACTTAGAAAAACTATTTTATGTGCGATATACTTTATTATTATTACTTTATAATTACCCATGGATTAAAAAAAGTTTGTGGTAGTGCAAAAAGGAAATTACGTGTAGATTCTGCACGTATTTTTCTTTTTGAAGAAAAAAATGAAAATTATTTTAGGTAAGTTATTAAAAATAAAAATGAATTTTTATTCTTAGATTCATCAGTGCAGGTACTGTTATTTTAGCTGCAAATAGAATAAAATTTTCCCGGGGGCACATTTTATATCCTGCACCAGGGCCCACACGACTCTAGTTACGCCACTGTCTCGTTTTATTGTCTTTGAAGTTGCATTGTCGAAATTTGATATGGCTTTAGAGCTCAAACTAGATAAAATTATAAAAAATAATACACGAATAAATTTTTATATTATTTTTCTTATGAATTTTAAGATATTTAATATTGATTTTCTTTGATATTAAAAATTAATAAAATGTCGTGCCATTAAAACATTTTTTTTTAATTTTCTACAAACACTTTTTAATCAGTTTTTATCTGATTGAACAGAAAGTTCTCGCATTTTTGGACGCATTTTATTTAGCCAAGAAATACAGGTAGACATTCAAAAATCCGGCAACCTAGGGACCTGAGGAGTGGCGGATTTTTGAATATGCCAGATAATTGAAGGTTTATATATGTTGTGGTAATTTTCTATTAAATATATACATTTACAATCTTACGTTTCACAAATGGTTCGCACGGACACACCGTTTTTTAGTATTTCCACTTTCTCTGCTGACGGATTTTTGAATATGCCGGATAACAGAAGGTTTATATATGCTGTATATATTTAATAGAAAATTACCACTTTTACAGTCGTACATTTCAGAAATGGTTTGCACAGACACACCGTTACTAAGTTTTTTTAGTATTTCCACTTTCTCTGCAATCGATCAGAGCTACGTGTTAGCGTAGCAAGCAACACCGAACAACTGTGAATGGTGTACATCAAAACATCAACGGCAACTCCAGAAAACAGTGGCGCGACAGTGCGGGGAAATTTGAAAATTCGGTCCTGAAATTCATGCCGGAATACTGAATAATCCGGATTTTCGGTTGCCGGATTTTTGAATGGATGTTAGTGTGGCATGCAAACACCAAACAACTGAGAATGATGTACATTAAAACATCAACAGCAGCTCCAGAAAACAGTGGCGCGACAATGTCGGAAAATTTGAAAATATGCTCCTGAAATTCATGCCGGAATACTGAATAATCCGGATTTTTGGTTGCCGGATTTTTGAATGTCAACCTGTACTAAATTTAGCAAAATGATATCAATTCCATTCATATGATGTTCTGATGACATATTTTTGGGTATGTTTAAATTCAAAATATTCTATTATACTAATTCTAAAATATTTTCAAATATTTGTTCTCATTCTTTAATATAGATATAAATTGCTCACCTTCATGCTAGGAAAAAGTATCTAGTCTGTTTTTGAAAAATATATTTTGTGCTACAGGACTGATAAATAACATTAATTCAGTATAAAAGAAATCAATTATAGATATCTTTTTTTAAGTTCTTCCAATTTTGTGATAATTTGCAAAAATAACTGAAACACGAAACAAATGTATTTTAGAAATTGACCCCTTGAATGAAGTAGTTTGTGTATTCCTGATTTATATCATTATCACATACACTTCTTCTCTCAAGCACATCCAGAAATTTCAATTTAGCTTTTAAACTTCTGACAATCTCATCATCCATATGACAGTTTTTTCAAATGAACTTCCCAGTATACAAATTCATTTACTTCCTCCAAATTTCTCTGGATTCAGTTCAGTTTCTCACGTACTAAATTCCTCATTTTTATCAAACCCAAGTTTTGTTTTTCATTTATTTATTCTCATCTACATCTTATCACATACTTCATTCAACCATTCATCAGCATCTTCAGTGAGAACTGTATTACTGCAATATAGTTTAAAAGTCCTACATTATATTAGTAATCATCCCATAGAAATTTAATATAGTTAATAATATTAATTATAAATTATTAAATATCTATATATTAAATTTCTATGGGATAATTAAAAGTTTTATAATTTTAAACAGTAGGCTTCTGTTTAATTAAATTTTTAATTATTGGTTTTGGTTCACAAATACAATATTTGGAAAATGTGTAAATATCCCAATTTGTTTATTTCTTAGATGATTGAGATTCTAATTTTGATTGCTATTTAAAAAAAATCAAATTTTGCAATATACTATCCATTATTTTTACCAAAATATAGAAATAATTATACATTTGATAGTAAATTAAGTCACTTTTTACAATTTTCTACTGTTGTAATATCAAATATTTTGTAAATTATCAATTTATTTGCAATATTTATTTCTCCTTTACTTTTTAACATCAAGATTTACAATGAAAAGAAAAAATGTGTGTAATGCTTCTACAAGGTGTCAGAGAAATTTTACAAAAATTTTATTGTTTTGAATTTCCATTGAAATATTATTCACATTGCTCATTTTGATAGTGAGTTAAAAGAATATTAAGTTTTGCCATAGCAGATGAAACAGAAATTGCATGTATCATGTTAGGCAGATTTACCCTTAAAATTTAAAAATATTTATAGTCAATTATTAGTGCTATACATTCCCAAAATTCCAATATTAGTGCCACAAAATTACATGTTTTAAAAAGGATTGTTTTATGCCATTCAACTTAACATCAAGTTATAGTGACTGGGAATCTATGACATTAATTTAGCACAATAAACAAAGTTTCGATGTTATAAAATATATAATTATGTAATACTAATAACTTTTATTATAAGATCATGTCATATGATAATCTTGTGATAGAATTTATTAATCAATAAAGTGGATATATGCAGTTAAAATAGCACTTTCAGCTTGACCAGTTGTTTTGTGAGGAAGTTAACTTTGAATGTGATACAGAATCGGAACCGTATCCGGAAGAGCTATCCCGGTTAATGATGTCATCTTATCTACATAAAAATATTTTATTTATTTATCGTTACTTTCCTATATTCTAACGTATTATATTTTAGTTTAAAAGTTAACTTACTTCCCATGTTTCTCTCCTTCGTAGTTAGCAAGCACGTGATACGGAATCGGAACCCGTCCTCCGGAAGCTAGTTGGCAGTCACGTGATACGGAGTCGGAACCCGTATCCGGAAGAGCTAATTGACAATCACGTGATACGGAGTCGGAACCCGTCTCCGGAAGAGCTATAATATTTTAGTTTAAAAGTTAACTTACTTCCACCTTCTCCGTCGTAGTTAGCAATCACATGATACAGGATCGGCACCCGTACCCGGAAGAGCTATCCTGGTTAATGATATTAGTTTAAAAGTTAACTTACTTCCACCTTCTCCGTCGTAGTTGGCAACATAACACTGATCGGAACCCTTACCCGGAAGAGCTATCCCGGTTAATGATGTCTTATCTACATAGATAGGAACCTGTATCCGGAAGGGCTATCCCGGTTAATAATGTCTTATCTACATAATAAGTCGGAACCCATCTCCAGAAGAGCTATTCCAGTTAATGATGTCATCTTATCTACATAATTTTACCACTGAAACTGATATGTGAAAATAAGAATGATCCGTATCGTTTTTGTTCGATAGATAAATTAATTGTAAGATAATGACATGATTGAATTACTCTGTAAACTAATAACTTTGAACTAGAATGATCCGTATCAGTGTTTTTTTCGATATATAAATTAAACTGTAAAGATGATGACATGAATGAATTACTCTAAGCTCAGATCGGAAGAGCGGTTCAGTATAATTTAACCCTGTAAAGTGATAACTTTGAACTTGTTACGTGTAAGTATGCAAATGAGAGACAACTTTAAACTTGTTACGTATAAGTATGTAAATGAGCGAGTGCGGCTACTCTGTAAATTAACAACTTTAAACTTGTTACGTATAAGTATGTAAATGAGCGAGTGCGGCGGCGTTCGTCACTCTGTATAAAAAGGACGACGCAATCGACAAGCATGACAACTTTAAACTTGTTACGTATAAGTATGTAAATGAGCGAGTGCGGCTGTGTTCGTCACTCGAGAGTATAAAAGACGACGCAACCGACACGTTGTGCTGTTCGTCACTCGCGTATAAAAGGCGACGCAATCGACAAGTTTTTGAGTTTCGTCATTTGAGTATAAAAGAGGACGCATCCAAACAGCCAATAGAGGTGTTGAATCCAGACGTAAAATTGGCGAGTGACGTTTGAGTTTTTGTAAAGATCAACGATTGTTTGAAGTTTGTATCGGAGGTGGAGGTAGTAGAATTTAGTAGCGATACCAATAAAATAAATGCATTCTAAGGTAGTGTAATATATGATAAGATGGCCTGTACAATGGTACCTAGTTAATAATTAATATCGACATTCGTTCTAATCTGCGACTTTGCAGTTTTTAACCTTTGTTGAAATTTTTTAACCATTATCAACATTCGTTCTAATCTGCGACTTTGCAGTTTTTAACCTTTGTTGAAATTTTTTAACCATTCTAGGCATTATTTTGTAGGGATATAAAATCCTATAAATTACATTCTTTTCTTGCTTATTGAAATCAATAATAGTTCGTTTTTACTCTGTACTGAATTTAGATAGATTTAACTTTTAAGGCTTTCATTGCTCTATTAATATGAACTGTAAAGAATATTCCAACCCAGAAGATAAATTTTTTTAACCTACAAAAGATGCCTACAAAACTGGTTAGATTAATGCATATTGTTTATAGCTGCATACCAGCAATTTAATGAGTTGTTCAAATTTTTAATTACAGAACTTTTATTTGTTAATTAATATGCTGATTTTTAATTTCAGTTTGGTAACCATGAATGAAGATCAATGTTTTATCACCCACCATCAATTTGCTGATACAATTGGCAGAGTTAATGTATTTTTTCAAGTCATCAGTATGAAAGACAGCTTTTATCTTTGGATAGGAGATACTGGACATTTTCAAAACCTAGCGGTGGGAATAAAATCGAAGTTTGATAAATTTCCACTCTCTACATTAATTATGGGTAATCAAGCAGATTATATGAGTGTAAGTTGGGCAAACAAACTCACTCAGAAAACAGGAAAACAAGTGTTTGTAAGTCATAATCTCTCCATATGTGATAGTAACATGATGAACAATATTTATCTGAGGCTAAGTGAAGAAATGAGAACTTATCCTGATAAATTTTAGTATAGCTGAACAGTTTTAACATATAAAAATCTTTTATTGAAAAACTCTGTTAATTTCTGCAGAAATGAAATTACATTGTTTTATTAAATAAAGTTCAAGATAATTATTTATTTTGGTCCTAACATTTCTTCTGGTCTAACCCATTTATCAAACTGTTCTTCTGTCAATCCTAATGACAAAGCAGATTCTTTCAATGTAGTTCCTTCTTTATGAGCTTTCTTAGCAATTTGGGCTGCTTTGTCATATCCTATGTGAGGATTCAGGGCAGTTACCAACATTAAAGATTCATTCAGTGATTTTGCAATATTTTCCCTGAAAAAATTTTATATTAGGAATACACAATAAAAAATTTCCATCATCAACAAAAGAAATACCTATTTGGTTGAATTCCTTTGACACAATTGACTGTAAAAGAAACTGAACTATCAGCAATTAAACGTATGGAGCGCAATACATTTGCAACCATCATTGGTTTAAAAACATTCAATTCAAAATGGCCATTGCTTCCACCAACAGTTAGAGCCACATGATTTCCAATAACTTGAGCAGCTACCATTGTCATTGCTTCACATTGTGTGGGATTTACTTTCCCTATAAATAATAATATATTAAAATACAGTTTAAGAAATATTGTTTTAAGTAATCTTACCTGGCATGATGCTACTTCCTGGTTCATTTTCTGGTAAGGACAATTCACCTAGACCACAACGTGGACCTGATGCAAGAAAGCGGATATCATTTGCTATTTTCATCAAGCTACATGCAATGACATTTAATGCTCCTGAAATCTCTACCATTGCATCATGTGCAGCAAGTGCCTCAAATTTATTAGGTGCTGTTACAAATGGCAAACCTGGAAAGGTTTTAAGTAATTAGATATTGTAGAAACATTTTCTGAATAATTTTACAATATTTTACCTGTAATTTCTGAAACTTTTGCAGCTACTTTTTCTGCAAATCCAATACGTGTGTTAAGTCCTGTGCCAACAGCTGTACCACCTGAAATTTTTTATATTTTTCATAAGTATCTGTAGCTACCTTTCAAAATTTAACAATTCAAAAAATATAACCTGCTGCAAGGTAATAAATTCTTGGCAAACATGCCTTAATTCTTTCAATTCCAAATTCAATTTGCGTAGCATATGCACTAAATTCTTGACCTAGTGTTAATGGTACAGCATCCTGAAAAATAGTCAATAGTTTATATATTATATATCCTTAAAAATAAGATTTTATTTACACAGTTTAAACATTTGACCTTTATACCTATTATAAAATTCTAATTATCATAGATTTTATGAAACTTTTTTACATAAAATATTAGTTCTAGAATTTCAGTAAATTCACAATTCATTTCTCATATTTTCAAACTTAAAGATATGAAATAATGAAAATGATAAAATAATCTCTTCGTATATAAGAAAAGAAAAATGGTGTATTTAGAATAAGCAATCTCTGACTTGTACAATTTATTTAGGAATATAAGTATTGTACAAGTCAAATTTAAGTAAATTATATAATACTAATTATGGTAAAATATGCATTGCATATATAATTCCTATAAGGTAGAAGATACTTAATAACTATCATTATATAATGTATATGTACAACTTTAGGAATTCCAGAATTATAAGCTCTAAATATCAATTATCAGTCATTTTTTTCCCAGTATTCAAATACTGGTTTTTCAATACTAATTTAAATACATACAAGCATATTATTCATTTAGAGCAGTGGTTCTCAACCACTGTGCCACGGCACACTAGTGTGCCGCCAAACCTTTGATGGTGTGCTCAAAAAATTATTGTAAAACTAAAAAATTTATACTATTGTAATAGAACTATTGTAATGTTTTTGAAAGATGAAAAGATGCTATATATCTATAGCATCTTTCAGAGCTTTTTCTTAACTGACAGGACATTAAAATTATTAACAAACAACTATTTTGGATTTAAAAATAAATTTGTGAAAATAAAAATATGCTAAAATTATACTTCTGGTTTGAATTTTTTTCCTGTCCCAGATTGACCTGAACAGGAAAAGATTATCATAGCATGACATTATTTATGGATGTTTATTAGGAGAAGAGTGTACAGTATTGGATTTGCAATAATAATTGACATAGGTGAAAGGAATCATATGTACTTTGATGTCATGCTGCAAAAATAATTCTTAAATTTTTATTTCTGTATAAAAAGTTATTTTAAAGATTTTTTTTTATAAAATATAAAATGCTCATGTTCAATTGTTCAAAAAATGAAGATGGTAATGTAACATATTTGGAAATACATTTTTATAAAACAGGCTTGGCCAATTCCATGGGCAACCTAGGGAGCAATTATGTTTTGGTTTTTAGTGTTATAAAAATCACCTTACAGGCTGCATAAAAGAATAAGGCCCTCAAAGCCTGTTATGTGTTTTTACCTAGTTTTAAGGCATTGATATCTAGTTGTTTTAAGGTTTATTTAGAAAATAAAGAATAAAGTATGTAATAAACAATCAGCATAATTTCTATTTTTTATTATTTTATGTATTTTTTTTTACATAAAATTGGAGGAAAACATTTAAGTAGAAAGGAAGGGGTTTTTAAATTTGTAATGTAACAGTCAAATAGGTTAAGTTTAGTGTGATGAAACAATATTAATATTAGTAGCAATAATAAAAAATGGAAGACTGTTTTCCAAACCAGAATAAAATCTGGATCATCCAGATTTGATTCTAGCTTCCAAGATGGAATAATCATCTGGAATTGAATCCTGCCAAGGTAATAAAATTGTCTGAAATTGAAAACGGATCCTCCAAGATCCTAAGCAATTACACTTTTAGGATGTATATAAAGATATTAAAAAATGTTATAATCAAAATTTTTAGTATAGTAAGTTTGTGAAAAGTATGATCATCATAGAGAATATAAATATTTTTTAATAAGAAATTTTATATACAATTACTTTATTAGGCAGCCATCAGCTGAATGTAAATTTTTAATAAAGCAAAAAATATTCTATGAAATGGTCAAATTTGGAATATTGTAAGGACATTTAAAAGATTGGATCATCATAAGTTGAATGAGTAGAGAGCACCTGTATAATAATGTAATAATATTTTAATGGATTTTTGAGCAGCATATTTTTTCTTTATAAAATTTCAATTTACTATATATTATTACTTGTATATAATTCTCCAAACATTAGAATATCAAATATGGAAAAATAAGAAAATTTATTTACTTATGTATGCAGTAAATGCTTGATTAATAAGCTTTATTATCTATTATACTGATTCCCTATAAATTATACTAATAGACTATTTTTAGACAATGAATGATCAGGAAAATAGTCTGGCTTACAATAAATAGGATATGTATATAATGATATTAAAAAATGTTTCTATATTAAAAATTTTGATTATATATTTGTGAAAAGTATGATCATCATAGAGAATATAATTTTTTTTTAATAAGCAATCTTATACAAAAATAATAAATGATAATTATATATAATTATTTTAAAGTAAATACCTGAGTGTGCGTTCTTCCTATTTTAATAATATCACTAAATTCATTTGATTTAGTTTTCAATGCTTCTAATAGTTGTTTTAATGCTGGTATGAGAGATAATTCAACTTCCATTGCTGTTGCAATATGCATTGCTGTGGGAAAAGTATCATTGGAACTCTGTCAGAAAATAAAGTTCTATTAATAAATTTATTATTACAAATAAAATTTAAATAACAAAAAGTTATAGAATAAATTAAAAAATAAACATTGGAGAAATTGCTCTTTAGATTCTATTATATATTATATCTTCAGAAATTAAATTAGCATTGCATATTTCAGAAGCAATTTGAAGAAACAGCATTAACTCAGATGAATTGTATTATGGATATATTCTGTATAACTAAATAAATCATATCAGGAATAAGAACTTATTATTAAAGGCACTAGCAACATTGAAATAAAAAATACTGTATATAAAGAATTAGCCCAACATCAACTTGAGTATATTCTAAAGAAAAATTTCATTAAATTTAATTATTAAGAGATGAATAAATTTGTGTATAACTCCACTCATGTTATGCACAGATAATTTCAGTCTTTTATATTCATGACTTGATGTCTTCATTATGATATGCAAGACCATAAGTGCAATCCCTTTTGAGTTTATTTATTAGTTTTAACAGGTAAATTTAAATTAGAATAAAAAAAAATTTCAAAACCATTATGAATCTAGAGTAATAAAGTTTTAAAAAAATAAGATATACCTGACTTTTGTTTACATGATCATTAGGATGAACAGGTGTTTTACTTCCAAGTTTACCTCCTAAAATTTCTATTGCTTTATTTGATATCACTTCATTGACATTCATATTAGTTTGAGTGCCAGAACCAGTCTGCCATATGACAAGAGGAAAATGATCTTGAAGTTTACCTGCAATTACCTGAAATTGATTTAAAAAAATCACATCATTCAAATAAATCACTCACTTAAAATATTTCATTTTTAATTATTTACCTCATCAGCAGCTTGTGATATGGCATTTGCAAGTTTAGGATCTAGTCCAAACTCTCTGTTAACTTCTGCTGCAGCTTTTTTCAATATTCCAAATGCTTTAATAATGGGATCCTTATGTTTAATGCATCAAAATCATTTTATATATTAAAATGCTTAATTTATAATAAAATAAAATTAAAAGTAACTATTTTATACATACAGGCATTCTTTCTGCTGGACCACCAATGTTAAAATTCATCATAGATCTCATAGTTTGAGCTCCATAATATTTATCAGCTGGTACTTTCAACTCTCCAAAAGTATCAGATTCTGTCCTAAATTCTTCCTAAATATTATATAAAAAAAAAAACATATGGAATTAATATTAAATTTCAGAATGAATGAAGTAATAAATGTTACTAGAAGGAAACTCATTTGCCAGTATAAAAAAAAATTTGATTCCAATTAGTATTTTGAAATTATTTTTCTGAATAATTGCAAATATTACAACTTTATAATGATGGAAACAATTATTCATAAATGAAAAAATATCTCAGGTATGCTTAACATAATAAGCTATTACTATTTAATGAAAATTAAATCATTATTATTGAATCCACACAAAAAAAATTATACTTAAGATCTAAATTTCAATAGCTAAATAGAATTTATAGAATAACATGTCAAATCACAAGTAGAAATCAAATTTAACATTGTTTATATATTTAAAATAAAAATGTAAACATAAAAATATTCATTATACTTTTTTTTATTATTATTAATTAGGATTTTACATATATAAAAAAGGCCTAGCATACTATGGCAAAAGTTTAGGTTTGCACTTATGATCCTAAGGGCCTACAATATTATACTGTACAGTACTTACAAAAATCACATACAAAATACTGTAATCTATTTGTTTTCCTATTTATGGATTATCACATTTTTAAATATTAGTATTTCTGGAAAAACTGCTTACTTTCCTGAACATATCTGTTCTTTTGGAATGATAAAAAGTTGCCAATTAAAATAGAAATCATATTCTCTTTAAAGAATTTTATAAAAATCTATTAGAAATTTTTTTATTATGAAGAATACTCAGTTAATTCTAACATAATTTTAGAATGCAGACAGACTTTATTTCAGAGATATCTTCTTGCTGAGTTTTGTAAAAATTCATTAATTGAAAAAAGAAACATCATAAAAATATAAATAGCTTAAAAAAATGTAAGCTTCAGATTTGAAAGATGCGGGACCAAAGCCAGCATTAATATCATAACGTATTTACAAAATTTTATGAAATTCTACTAATTAATACAACAGTAATTGGTGGGAATTATACAAACAGCATACAGAGTACAACAGATTGATCACATGGAAATTCTCTAGCTTTCCAACCAGAAGCCTGAGTCTGAATCAGCATCCCAATTCTTGGAAAATTTATGAGGGAGTCTGCCCCAGTCTGTTGATCCTTGTCCTACTGTCCAACTGACCCCTCAATGATGGGCAGCTTATAATAGAGCCTAGGTTGCCTGCCATGTCGTAATTATTACTGATCGGAAAATGGTGTGAAAAACAACAGCAATATAAATTTCACTTTCCTTAGAGAATAAGCTAGTCTGTATACAGTCATTCCCAGAGTTTTGGACTTATGTACATTTTGAATTTCCACCAATTCCTAAAGTTTCAATGTTTAAGTTGGAGTTATGGTTCTTCAGAAGCATATTTTTGAAAAGAAAAAAAAAAGTTTTTTTTTCAAAATAAGGTCTACAGTAATTCTTTTAGTTATAAATGCCTCATTTATGTTAATTATGCATGTAGATGACAATTGCAACGTATTACATGCATCGATAAGTGAAAAAAGACTTATGGACATTTTCAAGTTATGGCATCATTCTGGAATCTAAAGTGACATAACTTTGGGGTATTCCTGTACTTAATTTTCTCCTTACAAAAATTGTCACTGGTGATATCATAGTTTTTAAACCAATAACAAATAAGAATATGCTTTTTTCTTCCTATTTTAACAATGTTTACTAGCAATTAACAGTTATTTAATTAGTACAAACATGGCTGATGAGTTAATATGCTTAATAGAAGTAATAGATGTTAATTATTTATTGAAACAAAAATAATTCGTAGAACGATGCCATCATCGAAACCATTTAGAAGAAAATTTTAATTTGTTCAGAAAATATAAAACTTTTTTATAATCATATAAATATAACCGAGGAATCAGAAATCCATTAGTCTTCACTTTAACTTGTAATACAGTTTCTCCCATTATGTGATATTTTCATACATTAATCGGTCATTCTACAGTATTCTGATCAGATTACTTTTTTAAATCTATTAACCGACTAATTTACTTTTACTCAAATGTTTATTTCATTTAATATTAATTTAAAATAGACATTTTAATTTTGTCATTTTCATTGAGGCAAGATTCTGCTTTTCACGGAATCTGAGATTTTTACATACTATTTTTAGTCATATTACTAGTAGTAAATCGGTATATAAATCAATCGCGAAAACGGAACCAATAAGTAGCTATATGAAAAAGTACTTATCACAACGAAGTTTCAATACCTGTGCACGACGCCATCTTGAAAGGGACAGTGTCTTGCGCGACACTTTCAAGATGTAAAATTACACGAAATCGTGTTATAGGAGAGCACGTTATACAGGAGTTTATTGTATACATCTTGAAGGTGTCGCACAAGAATTATATTCAAACTCCTACGCAAGAACATTTTCAAGATGATGTAATTATACATCTTGCTGCAAATATATATTAATGTATATATAAATCCATAAATTGCATAAATAACTTATGGACTTCAGCATAAAATCATAACTCACGCCGGGAATTATTCTTATGATTATGTATTTTTGGCTTTTAAAATAAGATGTAAAACTATAGGTCTTCGTCATTACGATGATGGTCACGTGACGTTTTACTTCTCGTTCAATATGGCAGCAGTACATGGTTCGTTTACCAATTCTGAGATAAATTTTTCGAAATATCTTCTAATCGGTGCCGCTTTCGTCCATGATTCTATTATAATGTTTGACCTGTTTGATGAGATCTGTCGAATAGCATTGACAACGGACATTTGACAATTCCGTGAAAAGCAGAATCCAGCCATTGATTTTCCGTGTCCTAAACTCGAATTACTTTCCATCATGAATCAAAAACAAACCAAGAAAACAAAACCTACTGTAGCCATCCAGTCACTGACATTATTATTTGATATGTATTCGCTCTCATTAGTTGAAAACCAACGGAACTAGTACAATACAGTTTATTCCCGATTAACCGGGGTGGTCGGGTAATGAATTATCCCGTATAATCCTCAAAATATTCAAAAATATCGGAATTATGGACAATATGCATTTAATATTAAACAATAAATAAATTTTATTCATATTTAAACATTCTATTATTTATTGAAAATGTAAACAAAAAATTGATTTATTTGCAGCAAGAAATTACTGTATTGCAATACTGTACTTGGAATACAGTTTATAAAATAAAATCTTTCTGAAAGCAATTTATTTGTTCCAATATTATCATCCATAATAAATATGTAGTGGCTTTGATCGATAACGAGTAAATAAAGATAATTCACACAGTGCTTGTGCCTTTGATTTATCACGGAAACTGGAAGCCTTTGATTTATCACACACAATGAATCACAATACAAAATGACAAAATGACAAAATGCGATTCTGCAGTAGGTCGATATCAAAAAAATTTGAAAGACACTGTTCTAGAACTAGCAACTATAACTATCTAATACAGGCGATTCTGCAGTAGGTCGCTATCAAAAAAATTTGAAAGACACTGTTCTAGAACTAGCAACTATAACTATCTAATACAGATAGGCCTCGATTAGCGCGACTTAAAAAATTGATACCGTTATTCGGTTAGCGCGAGAAAAGATTCGATTAGTGCGAGTTGTAAACACAGATCAGTCTTACTAACAAAGCTCCTTTTATGATGTCAATTAACAAATTACCGTTAATTTTCGGTTAGTAAAACCGGACAAGGAGCAGTCCAAGAACGGTCACATTGATTTTGAAGGGCAAAAAGCCCATGTTTCTGATGTTTCACACATCAGAAACATGGGCTTTTTGCCGTTAACTGTTTAACATTACTGTACTATTATTTAGCTTCGCTATCGTATACATACAGTATAGTACAGAATTTTCTCTTTTAAAAAGTATCGAAATGGATAAAAGGAAGAACACTTTTGATGATAAAACAGGAAACGAAAAAAAGAGAAGTGATTACGCTACAGCAAAAAATGGATGTGATTGAGCGACATAAAAGCATTCTTTGTTAAATTTTTTTAAATAAGGATATCTTTACAAATTTATTTGCCTATTATATTGCTGTACTACCGATATTATTTATTTTCTTTTGTTTATTATCTGATTTCTTTATTTAAAATAAAACTTGTGAAAAAAATTTGTTTTTGTTATCTTTTGGTGTCGTATTCTGCTAATAAACAAATAGAAAACTTGTTAAAAATTTCTCATTGGTTCATTAACTTCGCTTATTAATGCTATCTGGAACTAATTTACTGATTCAATAAAGTTGCAATGCTTAATTGCAAATCGGCCTATTCACTCAATTCTCGACCCAGAATTGGCGGCCAGGCGGCGCTCAACTTCCGCTTTCGATTCGCTATTTTAGTTTTGATTTGGCGGTTGGTTTGATGATGATATGAGACGCAATTCCTGGTAAGTTATTAATTTAGATGATGAACAATGATGTAAAATATGAAAATAAATATTTACAATAAACTTAACACTAACTGTTTAAGAGTTATTCATTGTGAAGTTAGCTAATGGCCGGAATCTCACAAAGCAAGAACCAATTACCATATTTTCCATAGAGTTAATACTTCGATTAGCGCGAGAAATTCGTGGAACCAATTATTCGCGCTAATCGAGGCCTACCTGTAGTTATAATCATAGTTGTTTCTTGGACTACACATGGCATAAACACATGGAAAAAAAGAAAATAATAGATTTATTTATAGAATAAAAAGACTATTTCATCTCATGAAATATTCTTTTATTCTATGAATTAATTGTCATTAATTTGGATAAAAATCTTGAAAATCAAAATGATAAAAACGCATTTTGAACTAAATAAAATTCTTATAAAATTTTTCATTTTACATTAATTAAAAACTTGTACATTGGAAACTAGTAATGATAACGCATTTTCAAAAATAAAAACAGAGAAATGTTTCTAATATTTTATATGATTAATAAACAAAATTAAACAGAGTATTAAAAAATAAATATGAAATCATTAAACATTAAAAATCAGGAAAAAGGTCATTTTTCTAATGTTTTTTAAAAATCATTATAAAATTGCTAAATTACCTTACAAATACAGAATATAAAAATTTCCTTCTTAAAATTATAAAAGCTTAATTAGTAAATAGTCACTTAAATTATGTTAGAATAAAATTTATGATAAACTGCTGAAAAGTTCTTCAAAAATTAACCAAAAATAATTTCATAAAAAAATACTGCTATAACAATATGAGCATAAAAACGTGTCACGAAGTAGCTTTATTTTCTAATAAATTCTCGCCATTTTCAAACAAGAAGCGTTATGTAATTAAATTTATTTCTTTTCGTTGTACAAGAAAAAAATATCGTAAATATATTCATTATAACTAATAAAATATAATATTCGAATTGTTGAAAATCAGGAAAATTTTTAAAAATATTATACAAACTTTACCGATTCCAATTTAGGAGTCACATTATTAAACATAAATCTCTGCAGTTTCCTTCCGAAACGTGACGAATCTCTCTTCATTTTACAGACTGGAAAATAAACCAAATTCAAATATTTAAGCATAGACCTATTACTGATAATTGCCAACCATTATTAGAAATTAGATAATATAACCAGCTGTACGTAGTCGTAAATAGAATATTTAGAACGTAACACACAATATTATGCTTGACTGGCTCCTACGCAATCTCAACATTTGTATCTACAGATAGCATTTTCTATCTTCTTTGCTATTATAAACTTTAGAAAATATCCGATTTTGTTTAACTTATTAATGTAAAAAACAATCAAAATATTTCATCTATTTGCATATAATGTATGCTTGACTGTATGTCATACAATGCATACTATTCGGAAAATATCATTTTTTAATAGCTATAGACGACAATTTAATTATGTCATAATTTTAATAATATATCATTAACATTTACTGCGTATTTTAATTTTTAAATATATTCGAAGTAAATTCTATTGCATGTCTGAACTGAAGCTGCACTGTATTTTCCTACAATCCTTTGACAATATTTAATTTTTATAAACATCAGTTTTATAAATTAATAATTAATATTTAAAAAATACAATATATAAAAATTTAATTTTTAAAACAATTTTACAGATCACATTATCTATCAATTACAAAAAAATAAATATTCAAATATAACCAATTTGATTCATCCTATCATCAGTTCTTGAGTATCAGCAATTCCCACCATTTTACCTATTGATGTCAATGCATTCCAAAAGCATTAATACAAATATATTTATGTATTAATACACTACAATAGTTAATGACAATTATTACCTATTTAGCCTATTTCTTGCCATTCAATGCTAAATTTCTGAACCTGTCTGAACCATTAACTGCAGAAAGATTTTCAAATTTAGACCTAATATGGCATTAAACAATTATGCCAATTATTGTAGTTTTATTTATAATTTCAAAATTATAAAATTTTCATCAAATATTTTCTTAAATTTATGCAGTTCTCAAAACCTCTTGCTAAATTATTTACAAAAATAAATCAAATTTTTTGAAAATCAGTATTATACAGAAGTACCTTGCTTTAGAGTCCTTCTCAGTAATATTCATGTTTATTATTTCTTGCACTTGCCATTCTATTAACAAGATCTTCAGTGATGACACGTTCATTGGCGTTATTATTATTTTTACTTTTTGCATCAAATTTTGGCCTAGTGCTACTTCACACTTAAATTATAGA
Source organism: Olivierus martensii (assembly GCA_000484575.1). NCBI lineage: Eukaryota > Metazoa > Arthropoda > Arachnida > Scorpiones > Buthidae > Olivierus > Olivierus martensii. Next base: position 65,771 of record AYEL01087639.1, read on the forward strand.
ATATATGTTTCTAGGCTATTTTATATGTACTGACAAGTAAAAAAAAAATTTTGATTTGCCTTATGACAGTGATCTGAAACTTAATTAGCCATATTAGTAAGGTATGCCTGTATTGATTTTTAATTCTATAAGTTAAAAATACATTAATTACAGAGTTATCACGGTATTAATAAACAAAATAATTCACTTGTTTTAAAGGATTAACATTGGCTAGATTTAGTATATTTCAATAGAAAGATTAACCACCACATAACTGAAATTTATATAGTTTATAAAAAACTACAAATTATTGCACAGAAAACTAATACTATATAGTATATATATATATATTTACATTGAAGCTGCCCTGGGCTGAATCCTTTTTTTCCTAAAGAACGACAAACTGCTTGAAATGTCAAGTAATGTGGTAGTTTAGTTTGTGCCAAACTACCACAAACTAAACTATATACATCTATAAGACACAAGTTCATAAATTGGAATTCATATATAAATAGAAATTTCTTGTAATTAAAGGAAGTTATTGGTTACTCTAAACTATAGTCTCTGAGTCAATAGAGTCATAGCCTCATCACTCATCCTTACCACATTATGCCATATACCGCGGTTAGGTCTAAAGCCTATACAGTTGTGTCTGCCAGTCTCATACACTTCACAAATATATGAAATATGATATTAAATATTGAGGATGTATCTTAGATGGGATATCTGAAAACTTTATAAATGTCCAGAATTTGTTTAATTATTTTATTTAACATACTTTGCAATGGAAAATAGAATCAATTTAAATTTGGATTAAAATTCCAAATTTTACAATATTCCACTGTATATACAGTACAACGATCTCTTATTCTTATCATATTTGATTTTATTATAGCATTAAGCATAGTAATAATTGATAATAATTGATCCTGAATTGTCACATAAATTCTTGTTTGAATGCACAATTTTATAAATTATTTAAGTAATTACTGTATTTAGTGAAATATTCTCTTTCATATAATTTTCCTCTCAAGATTTGGAAAAGAAAATTAAGAAAATTCATATTATAATATGATCTTGATTTTTTTATTATAGAATATATCCTCTAACAATTATTAGAGAAATTTTAAAATAAAATTTATTATTTTAAATCTATAAAAAAGCGTTATTGAAATAGTAACTTAAAAATAGAAAAATAAGACCAAACCAACATGCACAAAGAAAATTTTACAGCAGCTGATGGAACAGAAATGTAGTCAGTCAATATCAATCTACCAGAAGCATAGATCACTATCACAGCTTATAATCCATCAATTTGTTGTACAATATTTTATTTTTATATATAATGCTGGCCTTGTCTATACTAAAAGTAATAAAAAAATAACTATCTGTCATATAACAATTTTAGCAGTTTTTTTGCTAGGTATAAAATGTGTCACAAATGTATCCAGAAAAGTAGGATATTTTATTTGCATTGTAATTTAAAAAAAAAAATTTTAAATATCAAATGTAAAAAAAAAATTTAATAACAGAATAAGTTACTAATATAATTCACTCTACTAAGTCTATAGCTTTTTTAAAAAAATTTAATAACAGAATAAGTTACTAATATAATTCACTCTACTAAGTCTATAGCTTTAAAGTACCAATAGCATATTGGTTTTCTTGCTCATAATATGCCATTCAGTTGGGCCTATGACAGTTTTCTTAGTACTCTATTTGAGTGGAAAGGGCAATCAACACTTAGCCACCAAATTTATCTCACAAAAAAATATTTGTGAGGAAGTTAACTTTGACCTATCCTATTTTTATTTTATTATGCACTCTATTATTTATTTATTGTTATTTTCCTATATGCTAACATATTATATTTTAGTTTAAAAGTTAACTTACTTCCACCTTCTCCTTCGTCGTTGGCAATCACGTGATATGGAGTCGGAACCCGTATCCGGAAGAGCTATCCTGGTTAATGATGTCATCTTATCTACATAAATTTTACCACTGAAACTGATATGTGAAAATAAGAATGATCCATATCGGTGTTTTGTTCGATATATAATTGAATTGTAAAGATAATGACATGAATGAAATACTCTGTAAACTAATAACTTTGAACTTGTTACGTATAAGTATGTAAATGAGCGAGTGCGGAAGTGTTCGTCAATCGAGTATAAAAGAACAACGCAATCGACAAATTTTTTGAGGTGCTGAAATTCCAGACGTAGAATTGGCGATAGTGACAATTGAGTTTCTTGTAAGGATCGACTATAGTTGGAAGTTTGTATCGGAGGTGGAGGTAGTAGAATTTAGTAGTATTTAAGGTTTGTTCCTTGTGGATTTTGGATATTTGAATTTGATTAAATAAGTTTCGTTGTTTATTTCATTGTGCTTTATTTTGTTTAAATAAAGCTTTAATTAACACTTTTTTTGTAAGTGTTGAGTTTAATAAATTTATCTTTTTTTTTGTTATTTAACTTGTTTGAGAATTTTCTTCAATTTATTAGTGTAAGTTCTAACATCATTTGTTTGTTTTACTTCTAACACTTAATTGGCACTTTTAGTTACAAGTTCCGATTTCCGGTTTTGTTTCGTCAGTTAGACGTTACATTGTGTTAGATCGTTTTGTAATTAATTAGTATTAAGTTAGAACTTAGAAAAAGACCTGAGCTCAGGCCGAACTCTGGATTGCAGAGTCGCTAGCTGTTAGGATTAGTTATAATTAGAATTATTGACAGTCGTTCTAATTTGCGACTTTGCATATTAAATATAGATTTTAAAATAATGTGTATGATAAACTGAAATAGTTAATTAGAAAATACATCATAATTCTACACAATGGTTAGTCATGTTAGAAATGTAAATAAAATTGCAGACTTTCAATAGGGAATAACATCATATAAAATTTACAATTATTTGAGAGTTCAAATATATATCATTCCTACTTTTTCCTATTTTTTCTTATGAGCTAATAAGATATTGTTATAAATGCCTTATTAAACGTTCATATAATCTTCCTTTTTCATACTGGAGGATATTAAAAATAGAACAAAAAAAGAAAGAAATTAAAGGGGGATATAACATATATAAGTAAGTATATGCATAAAATCATTTTAAGCTAGGGGTTCTTAACCAGGGGTATTCATAATCCTTGGGATTATGGGAACCAAATGCTGAAATATGGTACTCGATCTCTGGGTACTGGTATTTATTTTATTTAAATATATTTGGAAGTCGTACTGGCAACTAATATAAGGAATGGTGATGATTATTTCGACAGTCAAGTGAAGGGGATATGGGACCATATTGGACAATTGTTGGGGGTCTGGAGTCATCAAAAGGTTAAGAACCCCCTGTGTTTAAGCTTGTATATATGTTTTAATTCTTAAATGTAATGAATAATATCTATAACTAGTAGCATAATTCTAGCCCATCCATGGTGTAATAATTCAATTATAATGACCCTCACACTTCAAATATTCAAATTTTATTAAATATGTTTAAGTTTATAGCAATCTATTGTGCTTTAAAGACATGGGAAGGGTATAATTAGTGATTTAGAGGTGTATTGATGAATTATTATTACATGATCAGTGTTGGTCTAGCAAAACAGCTAAACTGGCAATGCACTGGAACTAAGCATGTCAGAAAATTGAAGTTCAACCTAAAGATATCTCAACTTCATTATCTAATTGGTTTCAATGAGTTTTGAGTAAAGTTTTAATAATTATAATAAGTTTATTTAAAAAATTTCTAAAATGAGCTTGATTTTTTTTATTTTATTTTATTTCAACTTGATATAATTTGGTATTACTGAAGCTGGTTTTTTTTACAAAATTATCTCACTAATTTTGAGTCCAATGGGTCTGGCCCATATTTAAGCCAGACTTATTGGAATTTCCAAAGATTTGGATAATGAATTATTATGGTTTTATGATATATTTTCACAAATACAAAAACAGTTTACAATGACCAATAAAATATAGAATTTAAAAAGTACTTTTGGAATGTGAACTTATTTATAAACTGTTACTTACTACTGCTTTTACTTACACTTATACCTCAGATTATTCAGCACTTTTAGCAGTTAAGTTTCACTTTCGTTTTTTACATTATGAAGATGGCTTGATAGCCAAAAACATTTGTAACGTAAAAAATGAAAGTGAAACTTAACTGCTAAAAGTGCTGAATAGTCTATGAGGTATATGTGAACTTATTTTCAATTTATTTGCATAATAAATGATAAAAATATAACTGTACAATATAAAACTATACTACAATATATATAACTTAGAAAATATATATACAAAGAAATGCATACAGTGTTTGTCACAATGTAGTATAGACTGCTAGGTTTTCCAACCATATCATCTGTTATATGTCATTTGATGGTGATATATTTCTCTCCCATAGGCTAGCCATCTCCAATCTTTGTTAAGTGTTTCTGAATCTTTTTTATTAATTATTGACTTGTTTAAATTTCCTTTAAGAATGGGCCATTTTTCTTTAATGAAATCTGGATCAGTGGATTGAATTTGCAACTTAATTCTTGCATTCTTCCAATATACACTGATATTTTTATATAAAGCATATTTAGATGAAATAATGCTTTTTTGCTGTATTTGGCATTCTGTATGTTTTCTTTGATCCTATTTTGTATTCACCATCTAGTGATCCCTATGTAATATTGGATATTTTATACACACCAGCTGTTGCATTTTGTTTCCATTTTCTTTTTCATTTCTTATGCACAAAAACATTGTCAGGCCTTTTTCCTTTATGCATAAAAACAGAAGCAAAACAACAATACTGGTGTGTATAAAATACCCCTAGAAGTTCAAAACTGCTTATCACCAGTTTAAATATAGTTTTAACTCAGTAAGCACTACTAGCAGTTTAGGAAACACATTTTATTGAAGTTAGTAAAAACGTTTTTGATATTTCTAAATATCATCTTCAGTTACACACTATCATAATAATAGAATAGTTTTTTAACAAGAAAGTTCTAGAACATAAATGATAAAGTTTAAAAATATGTTTAGGCAGAAAAAATAAACAAAAGATAAAGTCTACGTTAAAATAAAATTATCTAGAATAAGATTTTTCTTATAAACTGCTTAAAACTCTTAAATTCAACATATGATAAATTCTAATGTTCTAAGTTGTATAGAAAAAGAGTTCTATTGTAACCATAGTAACACTTATATGCTTCGTTGTTGAGTTCTCTTATGATTTGAAATATCGCTTGAGAATGGCATCGAGCCGAAAACGTTTGCGATGTTATGTAAAATAAATGTTTTTACTCTACTGCATACTAGTGCTGAATTTATCATATGTTAAAATAAAATTAATACTGCAGATTATTAACTAAATAATATAGAATTAGAATAATACAGGTAGGCCTCGATTAAAGTGAGTTCGAATAATGCGATTTCGATTAGTGCGACTTATAAAATTGATTGAGTTCGAATAATGCGATATTCAATTAGTGCGACTTATAAAAATGATACATTCGAATAATGCGATATTCGATTAGTGCGACTTATAAAAATGATACCGTTTGGTTGGTGCGAGCAAATATTCGATTAATGCGAGTTGTAAGCATAGACCAGTCTCAGTTACTGCGAGCAAATATTCGATTAATGCGAGTTGTAAGCATAGACCAGTCTTTACGAGCAAATATTCGATTAATGCGAGTTGTAAGCATAGACCAGTCTTAGTAATAAGGATGCACCTCCTTTTATGATGTCAATTAACAAATTACTGTTAATTTTCAGTTGGCCTCCTTTTATGATGTTAATTAACAAATTACCGTTAATTTTCGGTTAGAATTAATGCGAGTTGTAAGCATAGACCAGTCTTACTAACAAATGTCCGTCCCTTTAATGATGTCAATTAACAAATTAATGTTAATTTTCGGTTAGTAAAACCGAACGAGGAGCTTTTTATGATGTCAATGAACAAATTACCGTTAATTTTCGGTTAGTAAAACCGTGAGTTGTAAGCATAGACCAGTCTTACTAACAAAGCTCCGCTTCCTTTTAAGTTGTAAGCATAGACCAGTCTTACTAACAAATGTCCATCCCCTTTTACGATGTCAATTAACAAATTAATGTTAATTTTCGGTTAGTAAAACCGGACAAGAAATTAATAAATTACCCTTTAATTTTCAGTTAGTAAAACCGGACGAGGAGTAGTCCAAGAACAATCACTTGGCTTTGAAGGGGTGAAACATCAGAAAGATAGGCTTTTTGCCGTTAACTGTTTAACATTACTGTACTATTATTTAGCTTTGCTATCGTATACATACAGTATAGTACAGAATTTTCTCTTTTAAAAAGTATCGAAATGGATAAAAGGAAGAACACTTTTGACGATAAAACAGGAAATGAAAAAAAGAAGAGGTTAATGATTATGCTAGAGCAAAAAATGGATGTGATTAAGTGATATAAAAGCAGTGCTCCACTTCCGCTTTCGATTTGCTCTTTTGGTTTCGATTTGGCGGTTGGTTTGATGATGGTATGAAACGCAATTCCTGGTAAGTTATTAATTTAGATGATGATTAACGATGTAAAATATGAAAATAAATATTTCTTAAACAGTTAGTGTTAAGTTAGTATTGTGGTTATTCATCGTGAAAGTTGGATAATGGCCGGAATCTCACAAAGCAAGAACCAATTACCATATTTTACATAGAGTTAATACTTCGAATAGTGAGAGAAATTCGTGGAACCAATTATTCGCACTAATCGAGGCCTACCTGTATTGAAGATCACCGTAGAAAGGTATATATAGGTGCTACTAAGAGGAATTTCCGTGATAGACTGCTCGAACATAAAGACAACATAATCAAAGGAAATCTCTCGACGGCATTAGCACAAAGAGCGTACGAAAAAGACATTAACATCAAGTGGGACGAAGCTAAAGTTGTTAAGAAGATACAAGATCGTAAAGAACTTTTTATTTCAGAGAAGGTGGAAATTCTTAGAGCGAACAAGAACGAAAATGTTATCAATCTCCAGCAAGCAGATATTATGTCAACAGCATGGAAATATACTATCCAAAAGTATGCAAAGATTACCCAAGAAAACCATTTGAGCTAATGTAAACAATATAATCTGTTATGTAATCACTTATAGCCACTGGACTTTAGATATTTGTATTCGTTAACGTTTTAAGAACACCCGGTTGCTATATATTATTCTAATTCTTTATTATTTAGTTAATAATCTGCAGTATTAATTTTATTTTAACGTAGACTTTATCTTTTGTTTATTTTTTCTGCCTAAACATATTTTTAAACTTTATCGTTTATGTTCTAGAACTTTCTTGTTAAAAAAACTGTTCTATTATTATGATAATATGTAACTGAAGATGATATTTAGAAATATCGAAAACGTTTTTACTAACTTCAATAAAACATGTTTCCTAAACTGCTAGTAGTGCTTACTGAGCTAGAACTATGTTTAATTGTTTTTTGTTGTTGAACCAAATAATTTGAAACTAATTCTTCAAATTTTGTTTAAATTAATGTTTCATTGCTGTTACATTTGAAAATTAGTATTTATCCAATATTCCCTACTTTTTGCCAATTCTTCAGCTTCTAATTTTATTTATTCATATATATTTCTAAATCATACTTTTATAAACTCTATTCAATATAATGTAATTTCATTTAAGGCAATATCTTGTTTTTATAGAACTTCTGAATTATAATTAATTTCACATATCACTTTTTATAAAAGTACAAAATCAGATATTACCATTTTCTTGTTTATTCAAAATATTTCTTCTTCAAAATAATTTAATTGTCAGCACAATACATCATATATTACATTTCCATAATATCATTCCATTTGGTGATGTGCGTACACGCCCTACTATACATAGACCTAAAGGTCGCCAGTTTGTGTGTATGGATCATGCGACCAGGCCGGGATGAAAACTGGGCTATATGTGGGCTTTCTGTAGATATTGGTAACAGATTCACCTTCCTCCGTCCTTACACTCACGTCTAGAAAGTGGAACCCATCATTTGACATTTGCTCCACCTTAACTTTAAGGCCAAACATGCAATCGGTAAGCCGATCTGCCATAGACTGATGTCGGGATGTATCTCTCCATATAACACAAACGTCATCTACGTATCGTGTATACAACTTAAGCTCTGCCTTAAACGCCTCTATGACACTGACCTCCTTGCGTCTTACAATCAACTCCGCCATAACCCCTGCAAGTGGCCCACCTATTGGTACCCCTGTCTGCTGCAAATAGTATGTACCCTTAAAGACAAAATACGAATTATACGTAATGAGGTGACAGACTTCTCTAATAATATCTGGATGGCACTCTGCCTGTGGGAGATGCTGGATTATAAATCTATAGAACATAAGCGCTGCTGGCAGTTGTTGAATGAATGGGTATAATGACTCATAGTCCATTACACTATAGGACTATGAGTCATTATACCCATCCATTCAACAACTGCCAGCAGCACTTATGCTCTATGGATTTATAATCCAGCATCTCCCACAGGCAGAGTGCCATCCAGATATTATTAGAGAAGTCTGTCACCTCATTACGTATAATTCGTATTTTGTCTTTAAGGGTACATACTATTTGCAGCAGACAGAGGTACCAATAGGTGGGCCACTTGCAGGGGTTATGGCGGAGTTGATTGTAAGATGCAAGGAGGTCAGTGTCATAGAGGCGTTTAAGGCGGAGCTTAAGTTGTATACACGATATGTAGATGACGTTTGTGTTATATGGAGAGATACATCCCGACATCAGTCTATGGCAGATCGGCTTACCGATTGTATGTTTGGCCTTAAAGTTAAGGCGGAGCAAATGTCAAATGATGGGTTCCACTTTCTAGACGTGAGTGTAAGGACGGAGGAAGGTGAATCTGTTACCAATATCTACAGAAAGCCCACATATAGCCCAGTTTTCATCTCGGCCTGGTTGCATGATCCATACACATACAAACTGGCGACCTTTAGGTCTATGTATAGTAAGGCATGTACACACATCACCAAATGGAATGATAGATTAAAAGAGGTACACTATATCATTTCCATAATATACAATGTATTGTGCTGATGATGGAATTTTTCAAAAGTACTTCACGTAATAAACTATTTTTATGTTGATTCCTGCTTATTAATGCTATATTAATTGGTTTTTATATTAACTTGGATATATCTAAATTTTATTATTTTGCATTTTATATTTATATTAAGAATTAAATTACCTTTCATGGCTTCACTCTTGAGAAATTAGCAATTATCTACAGAACAGAACTGCTGTCTTTTCAACAAACTTATTTGGCTAATGACATCAGCTAATTCTCAATAATTTCAATGTCATTGAACTAACTCGAGATCTCATGGAATTAAAGAATAGTCTCTTTTCAATGATTTATTACTAATAAATAACTATTTGTAAAAAGGATAAAAATAATAGTTTTTATCTATAAACTAGAAAATGAAATTGTTGCACAACAAATTATACATATATGTTATGTAAAAGTGATTAATCTAGTGATTTTGCATAATCACTGGTTATTATGTATAATCACCAATGATTTTGGTAAAAGTGATAAATTTATTTTATATAATGCGAATTTATCACTTTTACCAGTGATTATCACACTTGCAGTTCGTACTGCTAATTCTATAAATCATAATTAATTGATCAAATTTATTGGACATTATGCATAATTGCCAGTCTAGGATGGTAAATTTGATTAATAATGCATTCTTGTCGAGTAATGAAATAGTTCACTGCATTCATCATCATTTATGTAATAAGTTCGGCTTTAAGTGGTCAAAGAAAATAAGATCTCGCTTCGTTCAAGAAATAATTGCAAATGAAGGTGCAGAAATTAGAATTGACACCCAGATAAAGATATCTATAAAACTTGAATATGGTTGGCTGGATATTTTTGTATATGACAAAAAAAGAAAGATTATATATCTTATTGAGATCGAAATCACAAATCAAGATTTGTTAACAATAGTTCAAAAAGAAAAAATGAGGAAATATGACTTAATGGCAAATGAACTGAGCATGATATATAAGTGCCAAGTAAAGATAATTCACTATGTGATGACTTGGGGAGGTACTGCAATAACTTACAACAAAAATTATATCCGAGCTATCGATTTGCCTCTAAAGTAGAAGCATACATCCAGACTGATATCCTCAAGAAAACTTTGCAAAAGATCTTTGAAAAGAGATGCAGATTTGGCCAGGAAGGTGTGGAAGACAACATTGAAAACGTACTGAAATGGATAGAGATAATTGAAGTTAAAGATGAATGAGTGATAAAAGGGTGTGGTAAAAGGGAAACAATAGAACCCTATAATTAAATTATTAATTAAAACAATAAAAGGTAGGAAATTTCATATTTACCAAATTTATTAAAATTTATTTAAATTTATTTAAAGTAAACTACTTGCTTACGTTCATAAATAAATAAATAAAACAGCACTAAGTAGCAAGTATAAATTTTTTAATTGGTATAACGTTTTCGGGCCTTAATATGCCTCTCTTCAGTACCATACAATAACCAGAAAGTTTAAATGGAACATTCCAGATTTTAAAAAATTTATACTTGCTACTTAGTGCTGTTTTATTTATTTATTTATGAACTATATTTTGGAAATTAAGCAAATATCGCTTTAAAATTAATATATTCAGCAATATTTATCAGACTGATCAAATTCATTTGAGAATTATATATAATATCTGGTAGAAATGAGAAATTCTGGCATATTTATCAAATTTATCAACTTCATTTGGGAATTATGTAAAATTGCCTGTAAAAGTGAGAAATTTAGTGAAATTTATCAAACTTACCAAGATGACTGGTGATTATGCATAATAACCAGCGATTATTCATAATCACCAATTAATCACTTTTACCATAACATATAAATGAATTGAATACAAGATTTATAAAAAGTTACTACTAAAATTTCTGTCCTGGCAGACAGGAAGTGAGATAGATTAGAATTGCATGTTGTTAGTGACTTTCATTTTTGTCTTGATATCAATAACTGATTATTTTGTATCAGAGAATGGAAATAGTAGCAACAAAAAGCAATTCAAAAGCATTTAACAAAATTCAAAGCAATAAATTTATTAAAATTATTTATTTGTTAGTTTAATAAATTTATTGCTTTGAATTTTGACTCAATAATTAAACAAGCTTTTGTTTAATTAAATCATACTTAATTACAAAAATAACAGCACTTCTTTGTAGTAAAGAGAATCTTTTATTAACATAAACTTTGCTAATGTTTTCGGTTTAATAAAACCATCCTTAGGCACAATTCTAATTACAACGGAAATCGAATTAGAAGGATTACAGGCGTTACTGCAAAGAAGTGCTGTTATTTTTGTAATTAAGTATCTGAGTTTAAGCAGTTTTTGTAGTTAATCCTAGAAGTGTTAAATCATACTTACTACTTGTTTATATAAATAAACAAATTAGTCTTTAGCACTCAATTATAAGTGTTTATGAAATTAATAAATTATTTTTTATTACTTTACTTGTTTTTGTAATTATTCAGTTTAGTAATTATAAATGTACTAACTTTGTTTGTAATTTCATTCTATCAGTTTTTCATTATTTTATCTAACACCAGTGAAGTTCAGGGTTGTATATTTGTCATATACTATTAAATTGTTAGTTTGGAATTTATTTCAAGGATTTTAGATGTGGCAGTCAGATTCTAGAATTTGCAATGTCATACATTAGAATTAATTATTGTAGTTTATTTGATTGTGAATTTGCATATTATGTCATTCCATTATATCTTACTATATTTCTATTCATTCTACTCTCTACTCTCTTGAATACACATTGTGAAATTACTTTGATTCCCTTTAATTTTACATAATACTTTCAATAATTCTCACCATAAATAATCATTTTTATAATAAAACCTTATCTTCCTGGTATTGATATTATTTATATATTAATTGACCAAGATTGAAGTATGAATATTCTTTGATTTATTTGGAAATATCCTGTCTTTCAAAATAATTCCAAAAGAAATAATCCTGGATGCCTAAGTTGGATGATCCTGCTGAAATCATTATCTTCCAAACTAAAAAATTAGATGATTGGAATGAATTATGCAAAATCACAATTTTTCTTGACGTATGTGCACTTTAACTGATCTTGCTGATATGACAACTTATCAATTACATCTGTGGTATTACAGATCTTGCTGATATGATTACTTATAAATTATAGATATAATTGATAAGTTGATAAATGTGATGTGATTGATAAACCTTGCACATCATATTTAGAATGGAGTGTCAGCGATAAAATATTTGTTTTTTTGAATCAAAGCTCCATAATTTATTATATGGCTTAAAATTCCATTTTCAACTGACATAGCCTAACTCAGTGTTTTCCAAACTGTGGGGTGTGCAAGAATTAACAAAAACATCATTTTTGAGACAAACAAACAAAAAAATAAATTCAAATTGGTGTTAAAAAAAATGAATCGGCAAAAGGGTAATAAATACAGTACATATATCCATGTATCCAGAAATTTTCTGCTGTAGCTATTTTAAAGACAAAATATTGATTGAAAAAGAATTGCAAATAGAAATATCTTCCATGACACTGGATTTGTGCCAAAAAGAAGCCCACCCATCGCATTAAATACAGGTTTTGCATTCCAAATTCACCTGTTTGCAAATCAAGTTCATCATTTTCAAATCAAATTCATCTTTTGCAAATGTATAAATCAATTTCATCTATATACAAATCAAATTCACCTGCATGAAAAATAAGTTTTTTACAAAATTCTTCTTCCAGATAATCATCAATTTCTGAAGTAAAAATTAATAAAAATAATAATAAAAATGCACTCAAAACAAATTTTAAACTACAGGTTATCAAAATTATTTACAAAATTCTTCTTCCAGATAATCATCTTTCAATTTCTGAAGTAAAAATTAATAAAAAATAATAATAAAAATGCACTCAAAACAAATTTTAAACTACAGGTTATCAAAATTATTTACTGAACAATTAACAATCTACTATAGTAAGTCTTCATATCAGGGTTGCAGAGTCGGATAGTAAATGATCCGACTCTGACTTCGACTCCAACTCCCTAAAATTTTTAAGGTCTGATTCCGACTCCTGTACACGAATTGCCGAAATGTTTAAAATAAGCATACAAACTAACAAATATCTGCAAATGTTACGAAGAAACAGGATCTGTTTCTGCAGTGAAACCAACAGCAAATTGCCGAAATGTTTAAAATAAGCATACAAACTGTAACAAATATCTGCAAATGTTATGAAGAAACAGGATCTGTTTCTGCAGTGAAACCAACAGGAAGAAACAGAAACAATTCTGGAATAAATATGACTTTTTGCAATTTGTATATGTGAAATGTTGAGAAGTAAAGCGCTATGAAATAATAAATGGACACTTTATAAATGTTGAAACTTAGAATTTCTGTTTCAATTAATCTAAGACAACAAATATCATGAATTTTATTTGATATAAGGTAACTGTGTGACAAACGGACTTCATTTAAGGAAATTAGCAATATTTAAGATATTAAAACTGGCAATTTTAGTGCTACTGAGGAAAGTAAATGTTAAGTGCTTCGATAGCTTTGACCTTACCGAATATAATAATAAATATTATTATTTGTTTTAACAAAGTATATTCGAAATATTCTAAAATATATCACTAGCGTATCCGTTTGCCCCACAGTTACC
>AYEL01087640.1:0-21625 GCA_000484575.1 Olivierus martensii
TCCTTTTAGAGTTTTAAATTTTAATTACATACCAAATAGGCAAATACCAAAATTAAATTTAAGCATTATTTCTAATAAACAAAATAGCCTCAGTAAGTTCATCTGTCATTGCAGTTCTCTAATCAACTCTGATCAAACGGAGTGAGGAAAATACTCTCTATGCTGACCTGTGTTGGAGGCAGAGCTGTAACTAGAAGTGCAACATCTTTTACAATTTCAGGATATTTAGAGATGGCCTATCTAACATTTAATTTAGATTTTCTGTCAAAACATTCAACTTCTATTAGAGCTTTGTTAAATTCCACCTTGAAATATGTTATTTGCAATATATTTGTAGGTTTACTTTTTTCAGTATCAGATTCGAGTTTTCTCCTTTTTTGGCGCTGGAGATGGTCTGCTTGATCCGATAATTTTTCAAAATCAGTTTCATCATCAGTATTTGCATTAGACATTGGATTTTTATCAAATTTTAAGTGCTAAAGTTTGAGTAGGCTTATACACAGGCTTTGCATTTTTACCAATTTTCAAACTCTGAAGTTTATATTCAAGTATATATGGTAATTTAGTAAATTTAAATTTAATTCTAATTTTTCTTTTATATATGCATATATTTACCCTCCGGCAGAGTGAGCGGAGCACTCATTTGGTCCACTGGAGTTGAGTATCTAATGGAAAATCCACATCATTGGCTGAAATGAGCTGACATATTCCACATAAAAAATTAAAATGAACTCATATCAAACTAAATTAATATGTTATATTGGCATTAGGGCAGATACCTTAGACTACCTTCAGTAACCCTCTTGCATTGTCTGTTTTTTATTTCTTCTATAAACAGAAGGAGCTAATTGGATAAAGGTAAGAGAAAAGTGACTGATATGAGACAGTAAAGCTAAATATACAAAAATATGGATAGCCAAAAAAGTAGTTTTTAAGGAAAGTTTTCATATTTTTCTGTATTTTACAAAAACTGTTTTAAGCATATCTTTTTCTTTTGTATGGTAAGCTTGGTGGCTAAATTTTGATTGCCCCTATTTCTTTTGTATGGTAAGCTTGGTGGCTAAATTTTGATTGCCCCTTTCCACTTCAAATAAAGGTAGTAAGGAAGCCATTTGAGCCAAAATTAAATGCGAAATGTAGAAAAAGCAGAGAATTGTTCCAACTCAACCTACATAATGACATATATGAGTACCTAACCCTGTATAGAGGAGTATTAATAACCTATTCTATGTTAGGTAGAAACTTAAAATTATGTAAGTAGAAATTAAGTACTATGTTATTAGAAACCTATAACTATGTTAGTAGTATATCTAGAAAATATGTTAAGAGGAAACTTATCATAAGTTAGTAAGAGACTTATAACTATGTTAATACCTAAGAGTAACAATTTTTTTTTTTATTTCTTTTTATGTTATTATTATTATTTTTTAATTACCGGTAAATAAAATGTTAGTGTGTTAGTAACTTAGGACTAGACTTATATCTAATAACCAGTACCACAGTCACTCAGCTTAAGAATTGATAGGACAGAAGGTGTAATACCAACCAGACCTAACCTAAATATTCTGATATCTCCACTCTCACAAGAAAGAAAGTGTGGGAGTAGACATACCACCGACGCACCTCAGCCATCGGGAAAAACCAATGGAAGTATGTCATTGGAGAAAAACCAACAGCTGAAGTGCACCGGAGGAGGCAGTTTGCCTGGAAATAAGAATCCATTCACACAAACACATTCACTCTATGCCACTGGCATTATATCCAATAAAAATGGAAATCTGACACTGTTAGACTAGGACAAAAACAATGATTTTAGAACTTAAACTAATAAATTGAAGAAATTCTCAAAATAAGTTAGATAATGAAAAATTTAAAATTTATTAGACTCAAACACTTACAAAAGTGTTAATAAATGCTTTATTGAAACTTTAATAAAGCAACAATCAAATAATCAACAAAACTTGTTTAATCTAACTCAAATATCGACAATCAATTATTCACAAAAAGAGAACCTTAAATACTACTTTAACTAATAACACTATAGGAGCCTTTTCATAAATTTAGATAACTGATATTATTCATTACTTACTATCATTAGCCTTAAATAGTTAGAAATGATACATATAGCTCTAGCCCTAGGTAAGTAGGGACTTAAGGAGTCAGGTATCGGTTGTTTTTTCCGACTCCAACTCCCGACTCTGGGCAGTTTAAAAATCCAACTCTGACTCCACCCAAAAACCTCCGACTCCCGACTCCGACTCTGCAACCCTGCTTCATATAGGTACAGAGTATTTAGTTTCAACCTCAATACAGTTCTAAGGAAATTACTCTTTCCTTTAAATTATAAGAATTCCAGGCAAGGTAAATGTACTGTTATCAATTTGCCTTTGTGATAATTTGAGTTAGTGATTTATTTTTATTCGATTAAGATATTTTTATAGTAAATTCTGAATATTTTCAGACCCATAAATTAATTAATCTGGAAATGGCTGCAACAACTACATCATCTACTGAGTCAAGATCTGGAAGTCCAGTGTCATCAGAATCATTGAGATCCAGATCAAAAAGCCATGTTGTTTGATGTAATCACCCACTTGCATATGATCATATCAGTTTATATAAAAAGACATTTTAATAAAATGCTATGAAGATGGTAAAACAATTAGTGAATCAGCTGAAATCGCAGGTATTAATAAAAACACTGTGAAGTCCATTATAAATCAGTTCCACAATAATTATGTTATATTTATTTTATAGAAATAACCACTTGCTATAACTTAATAAGAAATTTCAAACAGCCTATAAGCAAGGAACATTCCAACTTTAATTTGGTATAACGTTTTCGGAGCTAATTACAGTCCCTCTTCAGTACATGCTTCTTCCTGGTAGAGTCTAAACAATGAATACCATTATAGAACATAAATTTAAATAGAATATATGTTTATAATATAAGATTTATTAAGCACTGCTGACCTTATTAAGCACTGCTGTCATAGGAATATTCCGATACGCGCCAAGAAAAAGCATTCTGTCCCTTGGTGGACTCCAGCTCTTACTTCAAGTAGGCGATCTTCTACTCTATCGTCAGGGGGTAGATACATTGAACATAACATGAAGCAAAATCCAACCGAAAGACGCACAGCAATCGCCTGAAGATCTGAGTTTAAGTTAACTGCCAAAGATGGAATATGGTGCATTATTACAGATGATCAAAGAAAATTAAATAAAAAAAATTATTTCGGGAATTCTTGGGAAATACAATTTCCCGTTCTCGATTCCCGAAGGTTCCAAAATGTCGGGAATTTGGAAACACTACAAATTTAAATTTTAAAATTTAGTTTTTTGTAAAAATATATTAACAAATTATATAACTGATTTATATCATTTATTATTATATTGTTTTTATTATACTACAATGGATTTTTAAGCTCCATTTCCATGATACTATTTAAAGTCATTGTAAGATCGAAAACGCTTTATATAATAAAATAATTTTCTCAAAGTTTTGAAGATATAGTAGATGTATTATAAGGTAAAAGAAAATAGATTATCCGTTAGGTCATGCTAATCTTTATAATTGTGAAATTGATTACAACAAAAATGTAATACTACATTCAGAAAACAATAATCTATGCCGGAAAATAAAAGAACATTACACAACATACTTAATAAACCAAAACATGGATATAGAAATCTGTGATTTATGGAACCTCATATTAGTGGATCATAGACATTTGCTCAAACAGTAACATTTGCCCTCTAACTTTGTTGTTTTTACTGAGCCAACATCATCGGTCGGATGGCCGCGTGGTAAAGCTGCGGCTTACCACCCTGGAGGATCCAGGTCCCATGCCTCCAGTTTTTCAGGACGGATCCGGGCCCGGCCCGTTGAACCCCATCCTTCAACTATCCGGTTGACCCTATCATGGGTGTTGGCCAGCCTGTGATGGGCTCTACAAGTGGCCGCTGCCAGATATAGTATATCCCATGAGGATGTGGCGGCGAATTCTAATTAACCTCACCTGAACCAACATCGATATCAATTAACATGCTGACTAGAATAAACAGCCTCCATAAACGAGTACAAGTCAAATAAATCATCAAAACTGTCCTCTATTACGATCATTGCTTGTGCTAACATCTATCAAACGTCTATAAAAGGTATGTTTTAACATGTTATTTTAATCATTTTTAATAAAAGCAACCTACAAAATATATGTACTGTACTAATAAAATTACTACATATAACTTTACTAAAACTTCATCAGAGAAATCTCGTGCGAGATCTAATGTTTAAGTTCAAATATGAATTCTAATATTAAGTGCAGACCATTTTCCTGATGTCAAGTTTTTTACAAAAATTAATTTTGTGTAATCAGGACCTTCATATAATTGTTATTATCCGTAAGATGTTTAGAGAAATCTGTAATAAAGATGTTTCATCAACCTCTTAAAGTATATGAGTATTTATCTCTAAACTACCATTGGTTAACGATGGCAGTTTATTTAATCCACTGGATATACAGTAGGTATTAGGTCTCTTCAACGTAAACACATATCTAAAAGTTTAAATCTTCCACAGATTTAAACTATTCATTGTTTATCTACTGAAAGTGCTTATATATTTAACTTTGTGAAAGTGCTTTATATGTTGTGTGTTTATATTTAATAATTTATTGACTTTAAAGAATATTTTAAAGAAAATTATCTAGATATTTAAAAATATCATGTGGTACGATAATAATGCTTTAAGTTATTCTTTAATTTAATTTTAATAATAATAATTTTTACTGATTAATTCAGAACATAATTCCAAACATAAAATTGTGTATTATATAAAGATTTATTATTTTATTTCAGGATAAAACATTTTTATGAAATTTAATATTAGAATTAATTTCATTTTCAGTGCAGAATAAATGGCGAATAAGTCGTTAAAAGCAAATAATTCTATGATGAAAGAATGCCTATTAGATATCCAGAAAAAACTTCAAAAAATTCGTAGTGCAAAGACATTAGTAGAAAATAAATATTTATATGCTAAACAATGTGCTTCAGAGGCTCTTAATAATGTCAGAATGGCAATATATGATGATTTGGAGGAAATATTAAAATTAAAACTGAAATTCTTTGAAGACATGGAGAAGAAATTAGAAGAAAATTTTCTATTTTTAGTAGATAATTGCAAGAATAATCCTGAATCTGAAAGTAAGATTTCACAAATGATGGTATCTGAATCGTTGGATACAAAAGTTATGTCTCATCTTTCTTTAGAATTTATACCAGAAAATTTATTTGAGGCTAGATTTTTGGTGGGTTATATTAAAAGTTCTTCAATTAGACCTGAAGATTTAAGTCTTCATGTTAATCACCAAAAGAAGTTTGCTATTGGAACTGAACTAGAGGTTTGGGTCAAAGGTGAGAAACCATGGTATCCTCTTATTATGCGATCATTATCCGGATATGCAGAAGATGCAAATAGGAAGAAAATATTGCCTAATATCACAGATAATTACGATGGTTCTTATATTTTTCGCTTTCGTTTAAATAATTATTCTAATTATCAAATTCAAATAACATTATATGGTCGCCATATAAGAAATAGTCCAGTTATCGTTGAAATTGAACCAAATGAGTCGAAAAAACAAAGTAGCAAAAGTATGAAATCTGATTATTATAAACTAAAAGATATAAAGATGGAAGATAAAAAAATATTTGAAAAATGGAATAATTTCATTGGTAAATGTCAGACTGAAAAGAAATGTTCATTTGAAAAAGAAAAACCAGTATCCACAACAACTCACTGTAACGATAAAGAAGAAGATAATTTTTCAAATCAAATAGATAAAAATATTAATTATTCTGATGAATATTTGGCTAGTTATTCGATAGATAAAAATAACGACTGTGATAAAGATGAATTAAATGTTGAAAAATTATCAAGGCGAATGCATGAAAATATGAATATAAGCCACAAAAATAAAGATATCGAAAATCTTCATTATTGTTCTGAAGAATTGAATAAAAAGATAACTCATGAAGCAAATAATCTTTTTGTGGATGAACATGATTCACAGATAGAAGGTAAGTAGTTTTTAAATGCATTTTGCATTCAATTATATTTATTCTTTATTGATTAACCATCATAAATACACTACAGTATTATCAAACATAATATTTTGATCATTGAAATTTCGAAATATGATAGTAAAATAAAATACCTACTTGTTGAAAATGATAAATTCTTTCTTCTATTTTAGATACTTTTTTCGTATTGATTCTCAAAATTGATGAAATATATTTCTACAAATGAAAATATTGTAATTGTTTAATAGCGTGTTCTCATAATCGGAAACATTTATCAGTATTTTTTGATTGTATATACTGTGTAAATTTTGTGTAATGCTTGAACACTTCCAGTTTTAAATGAATTCTACATTGTTTTTAGTTCATTATTATCCCTGGCTTTCTTTTTTCTTGAGAGAGAAATTATTTTCGACCATTTTCAAGAATACTGTAGTTTAAATATGAAACATTTGATTAAATTTTTGATATATATTATTCATGTTAGAAAAGATTCCAGAAAAGATGAATTCATGTCATTCAGATAGAAACGAATTAGTTCTTTCCTCTAAAATATTCTAACTCTAGTTCTAATTTTTATTGCTCTTTGCCTCAATTCCATTTTTAAGTTTTGCCTTTATTTTTTAAATATTTATGATTGCTATACAAATAAACATTGTCTTATTCTAGTTTCTTTGATGTATTAATCATCATCATATATATATATATAAATAGTCAAACGTGGCTGGCTGATGTCCCTTTTTCGGACGAACCACTGTACCGATTTCTATAAATATAGTGTCGTTAGAAAGTGCTAATTTTCAGATGTCCGCAACAGCCAAAATTATTTATTGTTATTAATAATTTAAAAATTAAGGATGTCTGCGACAGCCAAAATTATTTGTTGTTATTAATGACAGTCCAAATTATTTGTTGTTATTAATAATTTAAAAATTAAAGAATAATAAATTGAAATTATAGTTCCTCAAAAAAAGACAAAATCTGCAGAGGGCGTTGTAACGTAATAACAGACGCCATTTTATGATTTCCCTATACGAGTTCGGAGTGTTTTTCAAATAATATTAACGTAAGTTCAATATTTATCCAAATACACACTATAATTTATCATATCCGACATTGCGTTTATTTCCATTTTTCAGATTTTAGAAATGACACGTAAAAAGACATTAATGTTTGCAGCTGAGAGAAATAAACGAAAATAGGTATGGTTTTACATTAGCGCCATATAAAAGAAAATAGTATCAATCGAAAAATGACGATGAGTAGAGAAAACTTTCCAAAAGAATTGCAGTTCTATCTGGTGCAGGTACCGAGAAAATAAACGATGAAATTAATAGTACAGTATTTCTCCATATGTACACATAGTAGTATCTAAACCGGTGGGCGCCGCCATTTTGAAAACCATCTTAAAAGTCGATATAGTTTTGGAATGAATCTTTAATCAGGTATCATATTTTCGGGATCGAAAATTTGCCCCCCTTTATAGTGCACCCTCCTAATTTGGAGGTGCTGAGTCAAAAATGCAAATTATTTTTTACCGCTGAGGCGCCGTTACCGAGATTACAGGGCCCCAAAGTTGGGGCCTATCAGACCAAATTACGGGGTGCACTATAAAGGGAGGCAAATTTTCGATCCCAGAAATATGATACCCGTAACAAATTTTATTTTAATCATCGGTCAATGTGTGGCGAATCTTTAATTTCCTAAAATATAGTGGTGCTGAGTCAAAAATGCAATTATTTTTTACCGCTGAGGCGCCGTTACCGAGATAGAGGGCCCCAAAGTTGGGGCCTATCAGTCCAATTTTTCAAGTAATTTTAGTAAATAAATTCGAAATTCTAATGAATTTTGATGTGGTTTTATTCCGAATCGAATGCAACCATTTCCGTTGACCTATGAAAGTATGCAATTTTTTTCCATTTTCACTGTTTTTATCAGTCCTGAATTTCTGAAAATTCTGTTTTTTTTTTTTTTTATAATCTTCAATTTTAATTTCAATACATTAATTTCATCTTTTGGAGAAACTATACATTAAAGAATTAAAGATTAGCCCCCACTAACTGATAATTAAAATACGAATCGACAATTCCATTGTATTAAAGATTCGTTCCAAAACTATATCGACTTTCAAGAAGGTTTTCAAAATGGCGATGGGCACTGATTTACGTATTCTGTATGAAGAAATATAATTTCATCATTCATTTTCTCGATGCTTGCACTAAACAGGAGTGCAGTCCTTTTGGAAAGTTTTTCTATTTGTCGTCATCTTTCTATTTGTCGTCACGATAATCCTAAATTATATATCTCTGATCCATAAATACTAAATATAATAAAATATAATGTAATAATCATTTAGTATTTATGGATCAGAGATATATAATTTAGGATTATCGTGATGACCTCAACTAAAATTTATAAATAAAATTAAAAAAACAGAATTTTCAGAGATTCAGGACTGATAAAAACAATGAAAATGAAGAAAATTGCATAGTTTCGTAAAGGCAGGTCATAGGTCAACGGAAATGGTTGCATTTGATTCGGAATATAAAACCACATCTAAATTCATTAGAATTTCGAAATTATCTACTAAAATTACTTGAAAAATTGGACTGATAGGCCCCAACTTTGGGGCCCTGTATCTCGGTAACGGCGCCTCAGCGGTAAAAAATAATTACATTTTTTTGACTCAGCCCCTCCAAATTAGGAGGGTGCACTATAAAGGGAGGCAAATTTTCGATCCCAGAAATATGATACCCGTACCAAATTTTATTTTAATCATCGGTCAATGTGTGGCGAATCTTTAATTTCCTAAAATATAGTCTTTTTGGAACTTTAACACAACGGATTGCCGTTTTCAATCATCAGTCGATGGGAAAGCAAATCTTCAATTTTAATTTCAATACATTAATTTCATCTTTTGGAGAAACTATACATTAAAGAATTAAAGATTAGCCCCACTAACTGATAATTAAAATACGAATCGACAATTCCATTGTATTAAAGATTCGTTCCAAAACTATATCGACTTTCAAGAAGGTTTTCAAAATGGCGATGGGCACTGATTTACGTATTCTGTATGAAGAAATATAATTTCATCATTCATTTTCTCGATGCTTGCACTAAACAGGAGTGCAGTCCTTTTGGAAAGTTTTTCTATTTGTCGTCATCTTTCTATTTGTCGTCATCTTTCGATTAGTATTATTTTCATTCATATGGCAGTAATATCAAATTGCACCCGAAAAATGTACAAGAGAATTTGAACATGAAAGTATGGAATGTTTGCATGACAAAAGAATTTCTGAGGAACAACAATATCAGACAGATTACAAATTATAGAAACGTCAAATCAAGGAAAATTTAATAATTCAGCTGTATATACAAGTAACGTTGTTTGCCAAGAAATTTTGGGCTAAACACTGTATATGTTTTAATAAACATTTTGGTATTTGTATCTAATAATATTGTTTACCAAGAAATTTTGGGCTAAACACTGTATATGTTTTAATAAACATTTTGGTATTTGTATCTTAATAAATAAAAATAGCATAGATATAACAAAATTGCTACATCTTTAAACTAATATAAAATTAATAAATTTGTGAGATATTTTGTTTACTGGTCCATCTAATATCTCATTATATAGAGTATTATAAGATCAAATCACAATATCCGCTCATTTATATGAGCGGGTAATTTCTAGTTTTAATTAATATAAATTTTAAAACAAACTTTAAGTGAAATTTTATTAAACTAATAAAATTTCGCGGAAACCTTGCTTTTTCCTCGATCAGTTTTCTATATTCAAGATTTCTGCGAAAACACAATGCTGTAGAGCAGTTTTCCCAACAGATAATTAATATAAATTTTAAAACGAACTTTAAGTGAAATTTTATTAAACTAATAAATTTTATTAAACTAATAAAATTTCGCGGAAACCTTGCTTTTTCCCCGATCAGTTTTCTTTCTATATTCAAGATTTCTGCGAAAACACAATGCTGTAGAGCAGTTTTCCCAACAGATAGTCAACAGATAATTAAGCAGTGATTTGCTACTTTGAGAGATCCAGGTATTCCAGGGCACACACTTCTAGATTTTTTAGAATGTCTGAGCTGGTTCTGTTGAAGGTTACCCTTCAACTTTTCCTTTCGTGCCTATCAGTGATGAGATCACTGCTAATGGCCTGAGCTGGCCATTACCAGTGATCTCATCACGGGTATTGGCCTGCTCGTGATAGATCTGAAGTAACTATATCAATCATATTCCTTGTGAGATTCGGAGACATAATTAACGTAATCTAATCTAATTTGTGACTACCGGGAGGATTGCGAACTATATTCGTGAATTATCATAAATTGTTTTTGTTAAGAAAATTCAGTTTTAATTATTACTACGAGTAATAAAATAATAATAAAAGTAAATCGTTATGCTTATAAAGATAAATTGCAGTAATATCACGTCTTTAATATGTTGAACTGATTAAAAAAGCCTGGGGAACACTGTTCTAGACTAATCTATTATTTAACAAGAATTTAAAATATGAAACGTCGCCAAATATCCCTCTGACTGTATTGAACCTTCAAATTAATCTAAAATAACAATAAGGAAATCGAGTCTCCATTACAAAATGATGTACTCAAGTCCTAGGAGCACTAAAGTATTTATTGATTAGACGCATTGCTTCTCAAACTATCTGATATATACTGGAAATTTTTTCCAAATGCTCCATGAATTGATATAAGATTGCCAACTTGCCTCAAGAAACAAGATATATTTATGGACTTTGACTAGGATACTTTTGCAGTTTCCGTATCTCATGTCATCCGAAATGTTTATTAAACAGTATTATTATATAATCTTTGCTTTTTGAATGCTAACCTTTGAACTATGATGCTACGAAGTTTAATGTTATGCTTCTGAAAACATTTTTTTCTTGTCAATCAATAACTAATGACTTGCAGACCCGTATCCATTTGCGAACATTATTTTGAGAATCGCTGACTCCTACAGGCGTATTACTACTAATAACTTAAAGCTGGACATTATTATTTGTTTTTCTCATTAATAATTTTATTTTGATTTTTCAGAATCATCTATTTCATTGAGTGCTCATCTTATTAATACTATAGATAAAAACAGTGGAATCAGTCTCGAGTTTCCCGTTGATGTAGCTGTAAATCATAACAACGATATTATTATATGTGACACAGGACATAATGTAGTGTGGATCATGGATGAATCTGGAAAACCTAAAATGACAATTGATAATATATCGGGAGGTAAAATATGTGATAATATATTTAAATTTATGTTACTAATTTAAAATATATTACATTTAATATATTTAAGAAATAAAATTAAACTGTGGAATTTTATTGTAGGAACAAACTTCGTTAGACCTTCAGCAGTTGGTATTTTAAAAGATGGAAATTTTGTCATTAAAGATAATAACGGTATTCATTTATACAATCATAGTGGAATTTTCATAAGAAGTATTGGAGAAAATGTCCTTTACCGACCCTATGGTAAGATCGAATACATTATAGATTTTCATTAGAATATAATAAATATAGAATATATGACTATAATGTATTTAATATTTTTATTAATCTTAAAACACACCAAAATAAACAAATTGAATTAGTCTTGATATATTTACAATTTTTAGGAATTGCTATAACTGAAGATGAAACAATAATAACATTAAATGAAACGAGGGAACCAAATTTATTTTTGTTCAATAAGGCTGGTCAGATTGTGAACAATCATATATTCGAGCCATTGGTTCACAAACCACAAAACTCAAAATGTCGTTTCATGGCTTATTTTTCAAACGAAGTGGTTGTATCAGATTTAGGTAGACTCTTTAAAAAATATTAATTCATTGTATTAATGAAATTTGATTCTAAATTACTTTTCATTTTAGGCTTAAATATGATATATAAAACAACTATAGATGGTAAATCTATTAAGAAGTTTGGATGTTATGGTAAAATCCCAGGAGCCGTGAATGAGCCATCTGGTATTACTTTAGATCCGAAAGGAACAATGCTTATTGGCGATAGCAAAAATAATCGTGTTCAGGTAAGAATATTTTATAAATTAAATTAATAATAACAATAGTGAATATAATATAATTTTGAAAGAATATATTTTTCAGATCTTTGATTGGGATGGAGATTATTTAGGTTTGGTAAAATTTTCTAAACCAATTCATAGACCTTCCGGTATAACTTTAACCAAAGATGGACATCTATATGTTCTCAATTATTTGAAACATTCATTAGCTATTTATCGCCTTGAAATTGAAGAGTAGTTTTAATTAAGATGATACTGTATGCTATAAAATATCATTACTGTCCATATTGATAGATTTTAGTTTTTTAAGTTATTAGAATTAAAGTCGAAAGAAACTTTTCAAATATTATGTAATTATTTATATGAAATGCAAGAATTTTTTTAATAATCAAAAATCTTATAAAATATATGAATATTTTTAATATTTTCGTGTAGTTTCTTTTAATAATATAGTTTTAATAAATGGTACTAAACTGAAGTGTTTACGACTATACTAAAATCAATCAATACAACAGACTTTAGTGCACAAATATTTTGATGATATAAATATTTACGAGAGGAAAAAATCTACTGTTGAATACAGATAAAAAATTTTGACTAACATTTTTATGCAATATATTAATCTATCAAATATATTGTATATAATTGCAAAAATATTTGATGTTAAAAATTATTTCTAGCATTTAATCCAATCAATAAATATAAACAAGTGGTCTCAAACTGGCGACCCGCGGACTGCATCCGACCCACAAAAGTGTTTTAGCTATTTTGTTTAAATACATGTTACAGTCAAAAAATTGTTACATTTTTTTTGTTGTTTTTTTTTAAATTGCTAATTAAATAACCATGTAAAGTTTTAAAGCGTATTGTATTCAACTTGCGCTGTGCTATCAGTAACTACTATTACTTTCGCTTTTGTTACTAGTCATCATCTATGAATCATCTCTCACGAATAATTACATTGATTTGGAGTACTTACATATGCGAACAGTTCTTTTCACAGATGAATATTAATAAATCTAACAAGAGAAATCGATTGACTGATGAACATTTACAATCTTTAATACAGATAGTTTGTAGCCTTGGAGACAAATTACTGGAAATTTTAGCAAATTCACATCGTCATCAGGTATCAAGATCTAGTAGTAGTCGAAAATAAAAACTTTTTTATAATTTCATAATTATATAATGTTATTTCTATCTCTTTGTAAGAAAAAATGAAAGTAATTACAAATATTTTCTTTTCATTGTAATTTTGTTTAAAAATATTCGCATTTCATTTAGAATTGCCCATTCGGCCCGCACGCAATATGAGTTTGAGACCACTGATATAAACCATTAAAAAATTGCATAGCTATTCTGAAATACTTCATGGCCGCGTGTTAAAGCTTTGGCTTACCACCCTGGAGGATCCGGGTTCAAATCCGGGTCAGTAACTTGCAGGAATAGTTGTGTCTGATTTTATTTTATTTTTTAACTGAAATAATATAAACTGATTACTTTTATGGATATATTATAAAGAATTCTGTAAATTTGGGATGAAGTCAAGAGCCTAGTGCAAACAAAAAATATTTGGAAGTACTAAATAAATATTTAAGTTAAGGCTGAAAACAAACTTCCAAGCCTAGAAGAGTCTACAGGATTAAATTCATTTTAAACTTACATAACAGCACATTGATATATATAAATATTTTTACAGAATCAAATTTATGAAAATACAATATTAAACTGTACACAAATTTTCAAATTGTCATTATGTTACATAAAAAATTTATAAAAAGTTGTATTTTCACTCTAGGTTATTGTAGCTAATGAAAATAATATAATAGAAAAATATATATTTAAAAATTTAATTATTATTCAAAGATGTTTTCAAATATTTTTTCTTCTATTATATTTTTGCATTTATTTTTTTGCCCATAACAGCTCCCTTAGTACTCTGAGTGGAAAGGAGCAATCAAAATTTAGCCACCAAGCTTACCATACCTTTTCTTCTATTATATTTTTGCATTTATTTTTTTGCCCATAACGGCTCCCTTAGTACTCTGAGTGGAAAGGAGCAATCAAAATTTAGCCACCAAGCTTACCATACAAAAAAAAAGCACTTCTCTTCAACTTTTAATAATAGATATGATAAATAAAACAAAACATAATATCTATGTAGAATTTCTTCATTATTAAATACTCAAAATTACTAATATTTTGAACTATAAAATAGCTATTTTAATGGAATTTTTTATACTAGCAAATAACATTTTATAAGAGTTTCATATAATTTCCATGCCATTCAGTGAGGCAGTAAGGATGCAATGCATTTGCAAACAAATTTTTGACATCAGCACAAAAACGCTGCCATTTTTAATATTTTAGAATAAAAAGAAAAATCTAAAGGAGCATAATGAAAAAAGCGTCTAATACCGATAAACTTGTGTTATTGATAAACAGTATTCTATATTATTATCCTAAATATAGCTATGGCATTTTCGTTTTTAAAATGAAAACAGCTCACATAACACTCAAGTCTTTATTTTGTTATTAAGTAAATGTATATAAATAAATCATAATTTAATCCTTTTTAATTTTTAAAAATTATGAAATTATGAAATTATTTATTGAGAAAAAATTTACATAAAATATCGTATATGTAGCGTTATACCGTTTGTTTTGAATGTTGTTATTAAATTTAAAGTAAAAAAAGAGCTAAGCTATTTAATAAAATGCTAATATGTTGGATATTTTATTAGCATTTTACGAAATAGGCATAGATATCTGTTTTGCATTCTGTTTAAATATGCTATATTTCACAATATTTTACTAATTCACAAAAATGTAACAAATTATAGTATTATTATTTTATTCAAAATTTTTTTACACAACTTTCAAATGCTAAAAATATATAGATATCATTTTTTTTTAATTTCGAGCAATCGCGCATGTTGCAATGAAAAACATTAGGATTTTAATAAGCGCATTGGTAAATAACAGAAGTTGATTTAAGATTTGAATACTGTATAATGTATTTTGATATTTTGCTAATGAATTGCCAAACAAAATAATAAAACGTACAGTATCATAAGAAAATTATTTGGATTACTTACAAAATATAATTAAAAGCATTTGAAGTGAATATAATATGTGGCAAAAAAGTTAAAGTTGTTTAAATGTTTACTATTTAATGCTATTACAAAACAACTGTTCGAATCTTTTTAAAAAATAATGTAGGAATCACAAATTTAATAGTGAAATTTGGATAATAAGGAATCTAAATTTGCTGATTCGTTTTATGTATTTTGCAGTTTAAAAATGATCTTAAATATAATATTAGTCTACTTTCCGAAGGAAATTAAGGCTTATAAGGTCGGGCCTCCGACTGTGTCTCTCCTAATAATAAATTTTGAACTAATTAGCAAATTTTAATGAAATTTTATAGTGGTGATCTGCCATTAAAAACACCTTGGCACCGCATCCTTTAATCCTACAAGATAGAATTTCGTTTTTATTACAAATTTAGTTTATACAAGATTTTAAAGTCCCGATCCATTTACAAGAAAAACATTTTTAATGATTAAAAAAAACAACAAAATCAAATGCATGACAAGAATGTGGAATCAATGTAATTCAATATGCATGGATCCCTTTGACCCTTGCCCTTGCATGTCTAGGCACAACTGCTACCGCTCCACAGTTGGCCTGAATACTCTCTCCAAAAGATTAGGCATAACAGTGTTCACTGGAGCTGTATGCGATTCCTCAGTTCCTGGATACTGTTAACCTTCACCTTTTATACTGTGATTTGAATATTCCCAGCAAAAAGTCCAAAGATGTCAGGCCAAATGAAAGAGGACCCTATAGCCTAGGTGAACCTCTCCAATCTACCTACTAAGAAATGCTTCATTCAAATACGTAAATGTTAGAAAAGTGGTATGGTTCTCCGTCCTGCTGGAACACAACTGTATCAAAAATAACTGTTCTTAAAGCTGTGGCTCTAAGAACAGTTGAAGCTTATCCAAATATGTTGCATCTCTGATTGTGGATTCAGCAAACATGAAGGGCCCACATACTTCTGCTTAGTAAATTCCAACCAGACATTTTTGTTCTGCGAAATTTGTTCACCAAAATCCTGATATTCGTCCTTGTTGGACAGAGTTTGAAATTTCCGCCTGAACTCCTGGATTTCGGCATAGATTAATCCTTTCAATTGTCCACAAACTACGGCTAGTCTCTCTCTTCAAAATGATTCATATAACCTATGGAAAAGTTGTGTAGTTTCATTAAATGAATGAAACTTTAGAATAATAACCTTGTATTATTGGCAATAGATGGAGCTAAGTGTTAGCAGTGTAGCGGTAATACGACTTACCTGCAGTTGCTTATCTGATTTATTAACATAGCGACGTCTATCGTCAATATCTATCATAATGACGTCATAGTTACGATGTGACGCCAAACTCTTCCGGTTGACGTCATGCAATGATGTCATTGATATTTACTTACCTGAAATTATAAAATTATGCAAATTTATCAGACATTAATTTAAAATAGCCATATAACTCTCGTAAGATAAATACGAGAATACCTTATGAGAGCTACAGTATCCGTGTGTTCCTAAATTCATCGGTGACTTCACCGGTGAAAGAAATTAGTTCCTAAATCCACCGATGCAATTCATCGGCAGCGTTCCAAAAGCTCATCGGTGTCGCATCAGTCTCACCAACTAGAAATGCTGGTGCTGAGTGGTGATTTAATATGGTGGCTCAGTTAAACAGATTACGTTTGTCACGTGAAAATTTTTCAGTTGAAGTAGATGTCGAAGAAGAAACGTATAAGAAGCTTTTGACAGGTTAGTCGTATTTAGGAAATGATTAATAGATTAAAAGTAGGTTAAATATCTTTATCATCAGTCATTTTCACGTAAATATTAACATAAACGTTGCTCATATACAATCGCTTGGCACATTATGGCTATTTTCTTTGCTCCTGTGCCATATTCTATCTTTTCTAGTATACATGTAAACATAATGTACACATATATCAATATATAGAAAATATTTACCAATATTTCTAAGATTTGTTTTTAATTTGTGCAAGATAATAAGACTAATGTAACTTTTCTTTTTTATTTAGATAATAGTTACAGAAACGCCTACATGGATATTTTAGAAAAAAAAAATATTGAAATAGTAATTCATGATGATCAAAAAAAATTTGCGGACATCTCATGAAGGTAAAAAGATTTTGATAATAATTGATATGCTAATCCATTAGAATTTAAATATAAATATTCAAGATAACATTATGAGCTAATTAATTAATTCATTTTTATATTTGATTTTTTTTTATCATATGTTCAAATAAATGAAAATTCTAGAAAAATGGAAGAATCAGTGCCAGGTAATATGAGAAATTTTCAAATTAAGATTAAACTTTAAAATATCTTAACATCCTATAGTTAATATATTTTACTGTATTGACTTATAAACTTTATTATTATATGAATGTTTAACTTAATTTGTTGTTGAATCTGGAAATAAATGTGTAGTATATATACTAAACATTTATCATTTCTTAGAAGTTACATGGAATTCTGCTTCTACTCTCCTTTTAATTGACATTAGAATTTCTTTGGAAGATAAATTTGAACGACGAAATTTGTAAGAAGCATAAACTATGGGAGGAAATTGCTAAAAAAATGAGAGAGAAAGGCTATAAGGTATCAGGATCAATGTGCTATGATAAATGGCGAAATCTTACGGGAACTTATCGACGGAATAAAGACAAACAAAAACAAACTGGACAGAGTAAAATTAATTGGGAATTTTTTGAAATTATGGATAAACATTTATGTGGGAATAAATCTGTAAATCCCCCAAGTGAAATCTTAATGTCTTCATTGCAAGAGACACCAATGATTCATTTACCAATTCAGTGCCAGAAACAGCTACTACCTCAAAAACTAAGGAGATAACAAGTACTATCAAATCAACAAATTAAAAGAAGAAAAGAAAGCCTGATGATGACGACTGGTTCAAAACCTATGTTTTACAAAGACAGAAGGAGAGGAAGGAAAGAGAAGAGCAAAGAAGAGAGCAATTAAATGAGTTAATATCAACAGTAAAAGACTTCACAGAAACTTTAAAAAATCTAGTTTCTAATAAATAAACAAACATTTTGTATTATATATAAATTTTATTCTACATCAAACTTTGTATTTAACTGAATTTTCAGTTTCCAATAAAGTATATTGAACAGAAATACAAAAAAAGTAGTTTGAATAAATAACAAATATAAAATTTTAGATATATTTTAGATTTAATATAAAATATATCACATTCAATAAACTTTTTATTGCCTACTATTATAAAGATAATCAGCTATTTGATCTCTTTTTTGTCCAGCTAAGCAGTTCCTATTA
Source organism: Olivierus martensii (assembly GCA_000484575.1). Taxonomy (NCBI): domain Eukaryota; kingdom Metazoa; phylum Arthropoda; class Arachnida; order Scorpiones; family Buthidae; genus Olivierus; species Olivierus martensii. Next base: position 18,572 of record AYEL01087640.1, read on the forward strand.
TTATCAATATATAATTCTTCTCCTGATTCTTCTGCTTCAGATTCGAGGTTACAGTAATCACTTTCATTTAAGCAAATGTTATGTAAAATACATGATGTCATGATTACTTTTGGTATCATTTTAAGACATCTCATATCAAGATGCTTTAAACGCCTAAACCTGTTTTTTAACAATCCTATGGCCTGTTCAATAATCACCCTTTTACTACTTAGCTTTTTATTATAATATCTCTGTTTGTCAGTTAAATGTCCATTATCTCGATATGGAACCATAATGAATAAATCTAGTGGATAGGCTGAATCACCCAACAAATGACAATTTGTTGGCACTGATGAGTTTTGATCTTTTAACATCTTATAAATATTACTATTCTTCCACACTCTGGCATCATTGCTGTTCCCAGGCCAACCAGCAAACACATCTATAAACTTCATATCTGAATTGCATATGACTTGAAGTATGACAGAATAAGAACCCTTTCTGTCATAATAACTTTGTCTATCAATTTTTGGACCTGGGATGTTTATGTGTGTGCAGTCAATACATCCAATCACTGCTGGAAATCCATTGGGTCCGTTTACATTCTCAAAATTGCTTTTAGATCTCAGAGCAGATTCACCAGTAGGCCATTTAATATATTTACTTACTAAATTTGATATCTCTGTACAAAATTGAAAAAATATTCTATGTGAATGTCCTTTACCAATACCAAATCGATCTGATACACCACGAAAACTTTCTTGGTTAGCCAATGTCCACAGTGACATTAAAACAGCTTTTTCCAAATCAATTGATGGTCTTCCTTTAATATTTAAATTTTCAGGCTTTATTTCAGCAAGTATTTTCTATAAAGAAAATAAATTAATATCATCATTTGTTATAATCAAGTATTTTTCAAGTAATAACTAAAGAATAGCAAATATGAAGTTAAAAATAAAGTAAGCTAACTCTAAAATTTATTAATAAATGCATTAATTGATAATGATTATTCAACTTATTGAAATTTATTTAGAAAACAGAATAGGAAAAACAATAATAGTCAAATTGTCATTAATTCTGCCTGTAATATAATAATAAATAAAAATAGAAGCTTAATTCAATACAAAGTATTGTAGAACCAGAAAGTTTAATTTCTATTTTTGCTATAATCTTCATTGAATCAAGATTTTTTTATATCAAAGGTTGAAATATGAGACTAAATTAACAAAACCAAGTTTTTAATCAAAAATAATTTCTTATTCACTTATAATGCATGAATTTTATAAATAAAAAATTATTATTGATATATTAATAAATAAGAACTTGCTTTTATATAATGTAGATAGATAGTAGGCAATTGATTTTCAGAAAAATTAAGTAAAATTTTATAATTATGACTTATAAAGAACATGAATATTATAATTCATATATTTTAATTGTCGATATCTTAATAAATTAATTTAATACAAATTTTTGAATTACTATATTAGGAATATATAATTGTGTTATAATATGCAATTTATATTATTTTAGAATTAAATTTTATAGTAGTAATATGGTAATAAGTGAGTTAGGTTTTCAACAGTTGTAATGACTGTGGTATATACAGTAGTTATATTATTTCGATAAACTTACCGAGACAGTCGTTCTTTGCAGTCGAAAATGACTTTTAAAATCAATATCAGAATAATTATTTACAACATTCATATAATCATCTATTTTCGCTTTCTTTTTCTTTAATCGTTTTCTTTGATTTTCTTTCCATATGATATAGTTCATGAACAATTCCTCTTCGCTATCACTAGAATCCGTTTCTGAATATTGAAAAGAAAATATTTTTTCTACAAGTTCAGCCATGTTGTTTCTCATCAAACACGTTCCGGAAATAACTTCAACCGGTACTCATCGTGACGTCATCAGTCTTTCACCGGTGGATGTATAGTTGGTGAATTTAGGAACACATGGTATACGGAACTCCTGTTTTTGAGACACGCTGCCTTGTAAGTTAAGCAAAAATAATGATAATGGCTCGACTCAATCTGACGTCAGTTGGAATAACGAACCACAAAAGTGAGGAAACCGGCTTAGTGCGAACTGTGAGAGAACCGACGAATATCAAACCACAGCCTTTGAAAATTTTCATCAACAAGATTTCGTAAATAAAGCAAACAATATCTCTTTATTAGAATCAGGATGGCTACATTTTAAATTATGTAGTGGAATACTAGTAGATTTAATCATATTTTTAGGTGTTTTGTTGATATAATAGAAAAAGAATGATTATAAAATATAAGTATTAGTATTAGTACTTAATTACAATAAAATCAAATTATAAAACAATGCACCTCAATCTAATGATAGTGATTTTAATGACTAAAATAGGATTTGATATTAGTTTATTTTACTTTCAAATTAATTGATGATTAAAATTTTCCATATAAAATCTAGTGTATTTTCTAATCGTAGTTTTTTTAAGTATCATGAATGGTTATTATTATTGCCTTATCGTTCATTTTATTTTGAAATGTATTTTTAGTCTATTTTCCGAAGGAAATGAAGATTTATTTACAAGATAGGACTCACGTTTGTTCATATGTCTCCCACTAAAAATTTTTTAAGTAATTAGTATATTTCCATGAACATAACTATCATTAGTTATGTTCTACTATTAATGATTACTCAATGCTGCAAAATTTAATCCCGTATGATTGTTTAATCCTCCAGGATTACATTTAATTTTGATCAAAATTTTATTGATGGCGCTAATTTTTAGCAGAGCAGGGGTAACGTATAGTTTACCTGCATTGTTTAATAGTTACTGCCATCTATTGTCACCACAGTGATTGTCACTAACCAGGGGGATCCCATCCACATAGTGCGCAGCCAAAAAAATTTACAAGAGTTCTGCGCATGACGTAGCCTGGGAGTAAAAGTTTAGGGTGCATCCAGTTGGCAAGCGCTTTGCTGACTTTGATAAGTAAGCGCTTAGTTCACATACGTCATCATTTGCACTGTTTTACTAGACGTCTTGCTGACAAGTTCTGCCAAGCAAAATGGCTGCTCTCAAACAAAAAG
>AYEL01087641.1:0-13086 GCA_000484575.1 Olivierus martensii
AAAAAATTTACAAGAGTTCTGCGCATGACGTAGCCCTGGGAGCAAAAGTTTAGTCATTGTTTTGCATGATTGCGATAAGTATTGAGAATTTTTCGTAATTGTATGAGAATTTTGGATATATGTACCAGAACGAGTCTAGGTCGTTCTCGTACACGAGATTTACGATAATTTTCAAAATTCTTTTCTTTAAGAATAAAAATAAAAAATTTTTTCGACTAAAAATTGACCAAAGTAATCTATGTAAAACAAGAATTCCCAACCTTTTTCTTGAATCGACCCCTTTTAAAGAATGGTTTCTTACATTTTTCTTTATAATATTTTTCTTTACATTTTTCTTTATAATATACAGCATACAACATAATCATAATACAAATAATTGCACATAAATAACTTAAAGATAACAGACTAAGACTATAAACAAAAATTTTGAAAAAAAATTGTTTATTAGATTTATGTTTTATTATTTTTTGTATTATTATCATTTTTAATTTTATAAATATAAACAAGTTTTCAGAAACAAAATCACAGATTCTAATTGCACAAAAGTTCGATATTAATTAATGTGATGGCTGCGCTTGATGTATCGATGCAAAAAATAAAAATAAAATTTTATTTAAATTTTTAAAAATATTAGGCATGAAATTGCTCAATTCTTAAATCACCTCATTCAGAAATATTCAACCAGTTTCTTGTTTTCCGTAGTAAATTATTGACTTAACTAAAGCTTGCTTCCACTAGGTAAGAAAAGCGAAAAGTCAATAATGCTAGTTCATTAACAACTTCTATTTAGGGATATTTCTTTCAGATGACTTTTAACATGTAAAACTTAGCATATCCATGTGTTTCAAATAAGTCTTGTGCTTGAACATCTTTCTTCAATGCAATCAACTCTTCTTGTATCAACATCAAAATCAGATATATCACAGTGCAGCAGTTCTACGATTCATGTGGCACATTCAAATTTTCAATATCTTGGAAGCGAACATTAAAATCTTTTAAATTTTACAAGTGGCTCGTATATAACAATATATCGTCTGAGGAAATACAATCCTTTTCAATAACGGACAATTGCAAATTAAAAATTAACATATTTTAAAAAATATTATTGGTTTTTAAAATATATTAAGTAATTTTAGTGCATTTTTTCCCTTATATTTATTTCATATGATTTCTTCCTTACTACATGATATAGCTTTATATCAATAAACAATTAATTATCAATTTTATATTAATAAAGTTTTTTTTATATATGGGATCTTGATCTTGATTATGCCAGTCAATCGCCGTTGCATATGCGGCTATCGACCCCCAATAGACCCCTTGATCATCATTGACCCCAGGGGGTCGATACCGACCCCGTTGGGAACTCCTGATGTAAAACAACAAACAGTTCGAAAAATATTGCAAAATGTAAAGTTTATGTTTAATACTTGATGTGAGACCATGAGCAAATAACTCTTATCATTATATATTTGTTTACTTAAAACAACCAATTCACTGGTTTAATATTAAGCGTTAATCAAATATACAGGTTTTAGTATTTTCGTAGTTTAGAAAAATCCTGTGTTTTGATATTCATTTGCCTATGCTGTAAATGTACGTGCTCCCAGAATGTCGTCACAAAATGATAGCCAATGACCGTGCGTCAGCGCGGATGGGTCAACCTTATTTTAAATAACCTTGGTCACTAACTATCGTAATGACGTCATAAGCATACAGTTGTGATGTAACAAGTCAATGACGTCAAAGATGCAGATAATTTATGACATCATGATGTCGTACAAATGAGTGATGCCACGATGGCGCACGTCGCCTCTATGACGAGGTCATCTTGACACGGCGGTTAAATCAACGTTAAAATTGGACACAAAAAAGCTATTGATTCCAAATGCTATATAAATGAAAATAACGCATTTGGAAAGTAGGCGATTTTAGTTCTTTCTGGAATTGCTTATTTATTGTATAGTATTAAGCATACGTTGTCTATTAAGATATTCAAATATGCCATAATGGATCTACAGCTATAAAAGAAAATTGTAACATCTTTTATACTTTGCACTTCATTTAACGACATTCTTACAAATTATAAAAACGAAAAGCTGAAAATAATCTCAAACATGAAAAGTCATTGAAATAAACAAAAAATCAACATTTTAAATAACTTCTCGGTTGGAAAAACGAGAAAATATATATTTTTAGCCTATTTTCCCAAAGGGAAAGGAGGCTAATGAGATCATTCTGTATGGTTGATCATATATTGTCAGTCTATGTCCTCCCACTAATAAATTTTGAATTAATTAATTAATTAGTATTTTTTCATGAAATTTAATGAATATGATTAAGATTGCCTCGACGCTACATCAATTAACCTATAATAGCTGAAACCATTTTAAAATGGCGGATATCCAAACCTCAGAAAAATTCTCTTAATATATCTGGTCCTTAGCTATTCATTCAATTTTTTATGAAATATGAATATTAATATAGGTCATCGAATATGAATTCAATGATAATAAATAAACTTTATCTGCCACTATTTAAAAATGACGGAGGTTCAAACTTTAAAGATTTCGTTCTAATAAAACCTTTTGAACTATTTGATTGATTTTTATAAAAAAAATTAACAGTGTTTAAAGTCCATTAAAACCAGATTTTAAGTTAGTTAATTACATTAATTTTTGACAATTTTTGCCTTCATTCAGCTAAACAAAGATTTCGTTCTAATAAAACCTTTTGAACTATTTGATTTTTATAAAAAAAATTAACAGTGTTTAAAGTCCATTAAAGCCAGATTTTAAGTTAGTTAATTACATTAATTTTTGACAATTTTTGCCTTCATTCAGCTAAATTAACAATATATCGGCTCATAACCAAATACAATATTGTAGTTATTTTTCTTGCTCCTATCAAGCGAGGACAGTAGAAATATTTTTAAGATATAAAAGTTAGAGTATCACTCCACTATAATGATGAGCAAAATAATTCTTTTCGAGGAATCAATTCATTTTATTCAACTGGCTTGAATGAACCAATCGATCTTTTGATTCATTTTTTTTTTGCAGATTTTACGCCCTTTTCCAATTAGTAAGATTACTAAGGGGCGAGGTCAGTTCTAATCATGTTCTATGAACTGCATCCACACGGGCCACACTTGTGGAGGGGCCGCATGGTGAAGGAGAGGATCGCCGGGCAGGGCACCCCAAAAAACTTTTCAGGAGTTACCAAATCCGGGATGCGAACACGGGTCCTCCTGCGTGGCACACGACAGCGTTACCACTCCGGCCATTCAGCCCCTTTTAATTAATTTCGACTCGGTGATTCGTATTGTCTCAAAATCATTCGAGATACCAAAAGATTTGAAGGATTGAGATTCAATTGGAATTAAAATATTTGCTAATTTGTAAAAAATAAATGATTTTAATGAATAATGGCTTTTCTTTTTGAAATAGGTCCATTAATAAAACATTCAAAAGATTTGGTCACTGAAGTGGAAATTTCGTATCATATGATTATATTACAGTAATATTCTTTCGTATTCATCAAAAGAACTGAGAAACTATTGTTGGCCGGATTGGTCATATGGAAACACTTTGGCTTACAAATCCTTGAAAAGTTTAGCCAAGGCATTTGAGCCGGCCCATCGATGTGTTCTCTCTACAGTCTATCTCAGCGTTTCCCAAACTATGTCCGCGGAACACCAGTATTCCGCGAAGATCTATAAATGTTCCGAAAAAATTATGAAAATTAATATGTCTCATATGATTTAATTAAAATACTGTGCCAAGTTGAAACTGGAGTAGATGGTTTATTTTACATAATTACAATTTGATAAAAAATGTTTGTTTTGCCTAATTTATTTGTTTATTAATATCTACCCATACTATAAAATAACCAAAATGTTCCTTAAAAATTTTTTCAGGATTTGTGAAGTGTTCCATCATAGAAAAAGTTTGGGAAACGCTGATCTATCTGATCTCTCCAGGAGTATGGCGGCGTGTGCTACGCCTGAAATGGGTCTCGTCACTTCGTAATTGATTATAAAAAATTTATAATTATTGGAAAGTGACGATAAGAAAAAAAGACTACTTTATTAAAAATTCATTTAATATATTATAATTATTCAAATTAAAATAGGTAATTTTTTTTTTAACCCAACGAGATATAAGGTCTCGTCACTTCGTAATTGATTATAAAAAATTTATAATGATTGGAAAGTGACGATAAGAAAAAAAGACTACTTTATTAAAAAATTCATTTAATATATTATAATTATTCAAATTAAAATAGGTAATTTAACCGGTCAGTTATAATGGAAGTTTAAGTGAATCAAAAAGCGATCGATTTGTTCTCACCAAATTAATCATTTGAATGAATCGTGATTAATTTAGTGAAAATAAATCGATCGCTTTTTGGAGTGGAGCATCTTAGTGGAATAGATGGAATGGTCGTTCACAAGCGATTCGATCATTCTGATCGAATCACTTGTGAACGATCATCACTATTCTACTACTTTTAGCAGAACGGGGTTAGAACATGCCGATATATGGCGGTAGGCTTGTTACCGAAGCCTAATAATTACATTTATACAGTATACAGTATGCATATTTTTAACTTCTTACTTAAGTTGAGAGCCATCCATGGAGCCATGCAACTTAATAGCGCCTCAGACCTCGAGGATAAGTACGGTGCTTGGAATGTATAAGGATGATTGGGAATATATAATATTTATATAGATTATCATTTATATAATTTAATGCATAAATTAATTATATTGAATATGATTTTGATGACATATTTTAATTCATTGACTTTAATCATTCTGATATAAATGAGACGTTCGGAAAATAGGCGATTAATTCTTTTCGAACTACTTGTTCTCAATAGAACAAATGAATTCAAAGAGACCGGATTGGCCGCGTGGAAATGCTTCGGCTTTCCACTCTGGAGGACCAGGGTTCGAGTCTCGGGTCCCATTTGAACATATTTATCATGGGGTCCGGGCCTGGCCCGTCGATCCCCGTGCTCCACAATCCGGCTGACCCCTCCGCAAGGGTGGGCAGCCTGTAACGGGGCTTGTTTTGCCCCGTCACTTAGTATTCTCCCTGAATGGAAAGTGGCGTCATTTGTTAACAAAAAAAAAAAAGAATTCACAGATATTTTTAATGAGTCCCTAAAACTGTTAAGTGATTGTATAGTTTGTGCTGCAACATTTTATAGTAAATATATTTAATTTTTGAAAAATAATTACAAAAAAATCGAATTTTCACTCAATTCGTAATAGCTTAAATTTCTGTTTTAATGTAAATTTCTTTTCTTTCTTTTTTTGTCTGTTTTAACAATATATCAAAGCAAAACGAAATCCGTGATATATAAGTAAATAAATAGCAAAATACATATTCCTATTTCAAGTCACATACTGTATACAAAACGAAATTGTTGAACGCATGGTTGAACGATAGTTACGGGCTCCATGGACATGATTGTCATCATAAATTGCTATTTTCAACATCATATGATCTAATTGGATCTAATCAATGTGGTGGACGTGATATGTTTTTGTGTCTTGATATAGTCTATCCGAAAATAATTTGTAGTAAATTTATAAGGGAAGATTACTTATGAATGAATAAATGAATTGTTTTAACGTAAGGTGCATATTCCTATTTCAAGTCACATATACAAAACGAATTTGTTGAACGCATGGTTGAACGATAGTTACGAGCTCCATGAACATGATTGTCATCATAAATTGCTATTTTCAACATCATGTGATCTAATTTGATCTAATCAATGTGGTGGATGTGATATGTTTTTGTGTCTTGATATAGTCTATCCGAAAATAATTTATAGTAAATTTATAAGGGAAGATTACTTATGAATGAATAAATGAATTGTTTTAACGTAAGGTAAGGAAAATACCTATATTAAAATTTTTAAATGTAGCTTGATCCATCGCAAAAGTAAAAGTTTACTTTATCCCGAAGCGATCGAGCGATCGTACTGCCAACTCCAATCTTCAGAAGTTCATTATAAATACAAAACCATTATTTAAAAATTAAAAGCATTTTCAGTGATGATTCAAAACCCATAAAAATTGAAATCATCAAACAGACTTCAGAAAAAAATTAAAATGCTTCAAGCTATTTTTGTTCACTGCTTAGTTCATTGCCTCAATCACGTAAAAGTTTACTTCATCCCGAAGTGATCGAGCACGTCACGTCTATATAATAACAGGCTTTTTTTAATGAATATATACAGTATATATTTAAAATAACTCTTTTGTCATACCTTTCCTTCAAGAAAATGCTTTTTCTCTTAATTAAAGATCATGATATATAAGATTCATAATGTTAATTTAAAATTTTTTTAATACATAAAATCACTAAAGTTTATATATTAAGTCAATATTCAACACAAATCAAATATGCATACAAGGTAGACTGTATTATATTCTATCAGACATTATAAACTCATAAGTTGTAAGCAATTGATATCAAGAATCAAAAATGAAAAACTTATCTTAAGTATTAATGAACTCTTCTCTCACTCCTACAGTGGTCAATGTGATGTAATAATATGATTTTTATAGCAGTGGCAGATAATTTGCATATATTTGTCAGCACTTACTTTAAAATATCAAGTTACACATTGCTGTTTGTTGAAATATATTGATATTTCTGGTCAACTTTGAATTTAGAATATTATTCAATTATATTGTAATATTATCAAAAATTGTATTATTTGAATATAAAGGTAGGCCTCGATTAGTGCAAATAATGGGTCCCATGAATTTCTCGCACTATTTGAAATATTAACTATATGTAAAATATGGAATTGGTTCTTGCTTTGTGAGATTCCAGCCATTAGCCAATCTCAGGATGAATAACCATAATACTAACTGTTTAAGAAATATTTATTTTCATATCAATGAATAACCACAATACTAACTGTTTAAAAAATATTTATTTTCATATTTGATCGTTGTTCATCATCTAAATTAATAACTTACCAGTAATTGCATCTCATACCATCATCAAATCAACTGCCAAATTCTGTACTGTACTGTATGCATATGAGAACAAAACTGAATAATAGTAATGTTAAATAGCTAACAGCAAAAAACCCATCTTTCTGGTGTTTCACCCCTTCAAAGCCAAGTGACTGCCATCTTTCTGGTGTTTCACCCCTTCAAAGCCAAGTGACTGTTCTTGAATCTTTCTGGTGTTTCACTCCTTCAAAGCCAAGTGACTGTTCTTGGACTGCTCCTCGTCCGGTTTTACTAACCGAATATTAACGGTAATTTGTTAATTGACATCATAATTTCAAAATCGTGTGACCGTTCTTGGACTGCTCCTCGTCCAGTTTTACTAATTAACATGGTTTTACTAACCGAAAATTAACGGTAGTTTGTTAATTGACATCATAAATCTTACTAACCGAAAATTAACGGTAATTTGTTAATTGACATCATAAAAGGAGCGGAACTTTGTTAGTACCATTCTTGGACTGCTCCTCGTCCAGTTTTACTAACCGAAAATTAACGGATAATTTGTTAATTGACATCATATTTACTAACCGAAAATTAACAGTAATTTGTTAATTGACATCATAAAAGTCTTACTAACCGAAAATTAACGGTAATTTGTTAATTGACATCATAAAAGGAGCGGAACTTTGTTAGTACCATTCTTGGACTGCTCCTCGTCCAGTTTTACTAACCGAAAATTAACGGATTCTTGGACTGCTCCTCGTCTGGTTTTACTAACCGAAAATTAACGGAATATGTTAATTGACATCATAAAAGGGGATGGACCTTTGTTAGTAAGACTGGTTAATTTGTTAATTAACATCATAAAAGGGGACGGACATTTGTTAGTAAGACTGGTCTATATGCATTAATCAAATATTTGCTCACACTAAGTGTAAAACGGTATCATTTTTAAAATTAATCGAATATTTGCTCGCACTAACTGAAAAATGGTATCAATTTTCAATCGAATATTTGCTCGCACTAAGTGAAAAACGGTATCATTTTTATAAGTCGCACTAATCGAATATCGTAACTGAAAAACGGTATCAATTTTATAAGTTGAGATCGGAAGAGCGTCGTGTAGGGTCTATGCTTACAACTCGCATTAATCGAATATTTGCTCGCACTAACTAGTCTATGCTTACAACTCACATTAATCGAATATTTGCTCGCACTAACTGAATCTATGCTTACAACTCGCATTAATCGAATATTTGCTCGCACTAACTGAAAAAAAGGTATCATTTTTATAAGTCACACTAATCGAATATCGCATTATTCAAACTCGCACTAATCAAGGCCTACTTGTATTTCATATTTTATTAGATGAAGAAGCATTTCATCTATTTTCACCTGACTAATTGACAAACTCTCCTATGACTATTAAGTTCACAGTGCACATGTGCCCTTAATCATTTCAAGAGACTGCATGCATAGTAGAATTATTATTGATTTGTCATTTTTTCATCATGTCCTTCAGTTGAATGGCTTCAAAAAATTAATTTCTAAATAAACTCACATTATACTGAAATATTTCTTACTGGTACTTTAGTTATTACTTTAGTACTTTGGTTACTTTACTTTAGTTATTAAATAAAAATAAGCAATAAACCAAATAAACTGAAACAGGCTATGTGGATAGTCGAAAATGTTTTTGAATAAATGATTTATCTTACTTATTTGTCTTATTGTTTACTTTTATTCATTAGCAGGCTAGGTGGATAGTCGAAAATGTTTTTGAATAAATAATTTTATCTTACTTATTTGTCTTATTGTTTACTTTTATTCATTATGTCTCAATAGAAACAGCTTTTCTTATATATAATATAAAAATGCTATTGACTGCTTAATAATATAACAATAATTTTTTTTTTATAGGTGAGGAATATATACATAAAAGTATGGCAGATGAAAAAGTATTTAATCTTGAAACTGATGAATTTTCAAAACCAACTCTTCTTATGAAGACAGCTATATCTGAAGCAGAAGTTGGAGATGATGTATACAGAGAAGATCCCACAGTTTTAAGTTAATATTATTAACATTACATAATATCAATAATTGATATTATCAACAATTAATCCAATAAAAATAATTAGAAAAATGATAAATGTTTACAGAAATAAAATTAAAAAGTATTTATTGGAAATTCAATAACAAATCAATTTATTATTGAAATCTAGCATAATTACAAAGATACAAATATAAAAAATTATTTATTAGCAAAATTTTTAATTTATTTGATTAAAGACTTTGCTTGATTATCAGACTTTGACATTAGAATCACTTTATTTCTTTCCTGGATATTTTTTCATTTTCATTTTTTTAATTATAATTAATTTAGCTATATATTAAATGATTGATATGTCTAACATTATCTCTTTATTAGATGAAATAGAAATGATTTAACTTTGTACTATTTTTCAAAAGGAATGATCATTCAGAAATATATAATGGGCACACCAAACTGATCACATTTAACTATATTATATATCAACAGGTTTTGCATGATGATTAATCTTTTTATTTAGCTTTATTAATGAGTGATGCAAATCATTTTGATGATGTAATTATTATTTTTTGAAAATAAGTTAAGAAAATAATTGTAATAATTATTTTTATGTAATACTACAGTATGCAATTACTATAGTAAAGATATTTGGAAAATCAAATTGAAATATGACTTTGTCACAAAAATAATTAAAATCCAAGCAAAAAATATTTATGAATTGTTTTTATTTTAATATAGTAATATTTTTATTTTTTTTATTTAAATTCTGATTAAGATGGAAGAAAAGAAGCTAAAGTTTGAAATCTTTATTTCCCTTTGAAACTTTAAAATAGATAAATAGCTTAGTTATTGATAAATATAATGATTAAATTGAACAGAATCTATAGAATGAATTTATGAAATGTAAAGATAAAATAATCAATAGGAAAAAATTTTATTTACATATAATAAATCTTATAAATACAAGATAAATTGATTTCAGTTATATTTACATATTTTATTAGTAATACAATGATAAAAATTTTTCAATGTAAATATGAAATCAAATTATTTTACTATTACCAGTTTGAAACAATTTATATTGAATTTTATGTATTTGATACAAATTATCTGCATACAGGGGTGGACTGGGACATATTTTCGGTTCTGGTATTATCCTGACAGCGGCTTACCTATCAGTTAGCGGCCCACTAGTTAGACTTGGTATTAGGACAATTTGCCAAATGAATATATTGTCACAAGGACATTTTGCCGTAAGATATAGAAAAAAATAAAGACAGGAGTATTTCAAAAAAATTAAATAATTTTTTTAATAAATTTTTTTGCAATACTCTTGTCTTTATTTTATTTTTAAATCTTAATGTTTTGGCGATGATATATCTGTAATATATATTAAATTAATTAAATACATAGTATTTTTTACAAAACAAATTTTAATGACAAAATAAAAATAATTACCTAATTACCTAAAGTACAAGTCATTATTTGAGCAAATACTAAAATATTGATAAATTTGAATAAAAATGAATAAAGAAGGATCTGAAATAAATATATATTATATTGAAAGTGCGGTGTGTGACATAAAAAATTGGTTCGTCAGCTGCTGGCCCATATTGTTACGATAGCAGCAGCCCTTCTGGCATTTGCCAGAATGCTGTTATGGTTCGTCGGCTGCTGGCCCATATTGTTACGATAGCAGCAGCCCTTCTGGCATTTGCCAGAATGCTCTTATGGCCAGTCTGCCCCTGTCTGCATATCAAAACTAGTAAAATATTTTGCTAATGATTTCAGTAATCAGTAGTGCATTTATATCTCGAGTTCCTAAGTGCTAAAGGGCTGCTATTATGCAGACAGGGCCAGTCTGCCCCTGTCTGCATATCAAAACTAGAAAAAAAATTTGCTAATGATTTCAGTAATCAGTAGTGCATTTATATCTCGAGTTCCTAAGTGCTAAAGGATTTTAGGACTTCAGAATTTGTAAATCAAATAAGAAAATAATACTATGAGTTTTGGGCCCTGAAAATTGGAAATCTTAGGCATGTGTCTAGCGATAAATGTGCCACTGTCAGTAATTAATTAATTATTAAAAAGATAAAGATTGATAATTGCAATCATTCAAAGTATACTTTTCAATGCATAATTCTTACTAAAATTCAGTCAAGAAAACTCATTAATACAAATTATGTTAATTAGTTTACATCTCTGATATGTAAAATATTGAAAAATGCATAAAATTAAGTCATATAAAAATAAAAAGCATTATAATTTATTATAATCTGAATAGTAATATATATCTGTATTAATAAAATATTGAATTATATAAAAATAATATATATTAAAATTAACTTACTTGATATTCAAAATAATATATATACAAATAAGAAAAAAATAGTATGAGTTTTGGGCCCTGAAAATTGGAAATCTTAGGCATGTGTCTAGCAATAAATGTGCCACTGTCAGTAATTAATTAATTATTAAAAAGATAAAGATTGATAATTGCAATCATTCAAAGTATACTTTTCAATGCATAATTCTTACTAAAATTCAGTCAAGAAAAAAGTTATAACAAGAAACATATATGAAGATAATATTATATATAATAGAAATTAATAAATTCTAACCTTGTAAGTTAAAACAAGCCTTTATAGCAGGAAAAAACTTTTTATTACCACAGAGTAAAATGTTTTCAGTCTATTATAAGACCTGCATCAGTACATAAAAGACTTGTTTCAGAATTAATTAGAAAGCAGGTTGAAGTATATTTTATTTATATTTTATGAAATTAATAAATGTATTATTAATCCAAAAAAGCATTATTTGAATTATTTTTGTGTTGTTTATGATTAGAAAAAGTTTAATATCCAAATTTTGTTGATGTATATTGCAATTTTTAAATTTTATATATAACTTAATAATAATCTTTTAACACATCCAGTTAGGATTATTATCTGAAAAGTTTATTATAAATATGACAAAATAATCACTACAAAACTATAGTCAAGCTACTAGATAATAACATAGTTCAAGTTATAGATAAAAGCACATTCGGTAAGAAAGTTATAATTAAACTAAAGTAAATACAAAATACATAGGAAAATATTTTAGTCCCTATAAGGCTGCCATCAGTTCACCAAAGAATAATATACAGAACAGAACAAATTACAAATTTAAAATGTGATGTCATGAACAGACCATAAATATAAATTTATACAAATGTTAAAAATATGATTATGACATATTAAAAATGACATTTTTTGATATATTAAAAAAATTTAACCATTTGGTGCTCTTTTTCGAAAAGAATACAAAGTTAAATATTTTGTATGTTATATATAAAGGATAATAGAAGAGATGATGATTTCAATCTCAATCATTTAATATATAGTTTAAATTAATTGCTAGTTTTTTAAAGAAATGAAGATACAAAGATGTCTGGGAAAGAATCAACATAAGCAATACTTCATCTTTGCCTGTATTACAAGCAGGGATGGCTCTGGGCATGAGTGATATATATACTGCCTGTACTACAAGCAGGGATGGCTCAGGGTGCACAACTTTTGGGATTGCCTTAAATTGAGAGTTACAATAAAATATAATTTTTATTGTTCCTTTATTATTATACAAATCACCAACTGTATTCTTGGATTAAACTTATTTCTAATTATTAGTAATAAATTAATTACATTGTTTTTAAAAAATTAATTTTTGAAACCATTTTTGTATGTCAATAATAGGGAGGCACTGATAACTCAAGATGCCATAATTCTGTGCCAACTCTAATTATAAGTGGGATATTTTCTCATTATAAGAACTTAATTCATTCCTTTAAAATTACTGTAAATTCATGTAAATAAAATTAAAATCTCCATTATTTTCATTTATTAATAAAAATACATTTTTGCTATACTGCATTCAATTTTAAGAAATGTTTTAAATTAATGCTATTTAATATTTAAACTCTAGAATTCATATATTCCAATATCATCAGATTATATAAAAGTTTTATTTATCTATTTCTATTTATATTTTATTCTATTTATATTTT